>JAODTK010000554.1:167500-258349 GCA_026419785.1 Sclerodactyla briareus
TCCATAGCAATGACACGAGCTACTATCTAAAGCAGTCAATGTCACTCTCACTCTCTTTCATCAACGCACAGTTTGCATCACAACGAACCGCTGTCCGGAACACCTTGTGCAAATCTAATATCAATCCCAAACTACCACAGGAAGTGTCTATTCTTACCAAATATCTCGAAATCTACATTGACAACTATCATCAAACAAAAAGCTTCTTGTAAGCTGTAAACAAGGATAACTGAATATTCAATGAAATTGAAGACGTCGTAGATTTGGAATATTTTCACGAGGAGGTATAATAAATGTATCCTATATATTTTCATATGTGAGAGCGTTGCATTGTGGGTAAACTACAATATGTAGACTCATGAATTATTCAACTTCTCCTAACAGGAGACAATTTCACATTCCCCGCAATAGGAGAATCTCCGGACTGTCGTCCAGTATTCGCCGAGTGATTTGAGACGAGAATGCTTCTTCAAATGAAGACTGACGCATAACTGGAACGATTGGAGTATAATCATTGGTATATATCAGGGATGTAGTCGAGACCGGTCCTCGGTCTCGAACTAATTCTCGAATGGCTCGCCGCATCCTACATTGTAAGAGACTCAGGAAGTGGGCTGGTCTCGGTCTCGGCCTATCCGGTCTCGACTACATCCCTGGTTATATATGGGAAATTACGTTGCTTTGAAATTAGTGGTATCAAATTAGTATTGTTTCTAGAGGTTGATCAACGGTCGAGCGTGTTATGTTTATGCACGATCAGCAGTTAATTGAATAATGGGTGTATTCACCCGTGTGGTGCACACCCTATCGCTTCACCGTCGAGCAGGACATCATAATGGAGAAGGTGGATGAAGGTACATCCATGACGAAACAGAAACGAAAATGGGACGAGTGGAACGATGGGTGAATTTACACTATATAAACCGACAAAACCGTTAATTATTCTCCATGCATCATCCCAACGACAATATAATCTATACCTACCTATACCTCACTCTAATCTGAAGGAGTTCCAATACCTGCAAATGCCAGTTGATGCTTCACTTCGAGCGGATCACGAGACTTGATATGACTTCAAAGTTCCATTCAGCATTCAGCCTCTTCCAGTCCTCCTTTCCAGCCACGGAGCCACCACCCAATCCCATTGTATGACTGTCATAGAAAGACCAGCACAAACTAACAAAAAAAAAAAAAACTGTTGAAACGGTAGCATTGGTTCAAAGTTAGTAATTTCCTTGAAAGTTCACCCTGTGGCGAACGAATACATTTGTTACGGCCGGCCCAGCCGGCCGGTTTTTTCTGATTCGCCGACTGATCAACAATTTCCGCCGAAATAGATGGATTTTGATTGCTGTGATTTGGACTGAAGTTCTTCTTGTAGATGAAGTATCGAACGAATGCATTCATTTTCAATATTTTGATGCTTATTTTACCCGCATATTTCAAAGGCTGAATGAGGATGGGATAATGACTGAACGAACCCCTCACAGGAATTTGTGAATAACTGCTTCGTATATATAACTATCTCTCGAAGCCACCTAATAAGTCCAGACCCTTTGTGAAAGAAATATGTTTCAAAGTGCAATATACGTCACATGACCTCATACATAAATAACCCACCCTCTCCATATTCCATTAACTCTGCAATCATCTCACGTACACCCTGTTGACTGGCGCAGATAACAACTCATCCGGTATTTGATCAAGCTTGTGAAAGTTTGAATGTAGGCTACATGACTCAAAGAAAGGCGATCATCGTATATACATGTACAACTACCCTAATTGAACATCTTGTTTTCTCTGAGCATTTCGTTTATTTTGAGAAATGATGGGGCCGAAAATGTCGTTCCTGTCTGGTTTCCGATTGTATTCCCCTACCTGCACGGAATCTTCTTAACTATTTCTTGACATGAAATGTATTTGCTGACATAATCTACACTTTACATCCAATATCCGTTTAAAGACGACGAGTAAACGGAGACCTCTCTGCCCTGTTTGCGCTTAACGGAAACCGACTTACTTCACCGTCGGTACAGGAAATTCCGGGCTCGCTTTGCCTATTTTGCTGTGAAATGAACCACTAATTGTGTTTCAATCAAGTTAACAGCAATGGTTAATTTACCCTATCGCATTGTGGAACAAAGTTCTTACGAGCCTTTTCTGTTGGTTGTTGAGAGGCAATTACAGTAAATTTCCGTCGCCTCGTCAGATTCGCGAGTAATGAAACGTTGTACTAGAATAGGCTCACTCGAATCGTACTTGTTCGTATGTTTTTCTTGTATTATCACGAGATTTCATGCGGGGGGCGTAATATTTCTATCGTTGTTATAGACTCCAATGGCGGTAGGTTAGCTTTTATGGGGGACCCAATTTGAGCGTGTATTCATTTTATACATTTTCCCTGTCTGTACTTTCCTTCATTTCCCGAGCGCTTTCGAGACATTACCACAATAAAAGTACGGCCGTCCTAATACTATTATATTAAGTTTATTACCATTTTTTTTACCATGGACCCTGAAGGGCAATCGATTTTTTCGTGAATGACAGATATTTACATGGGATCAATAACAAAACAGACAACCTTGGAACTGCTGTGAGCAGTTCAGTAAATTTCAACCGTTTCATATCTGATCTCCTCCTCTCGCTAACTTCCATTCTCCGATAATCAGAATTGCGAAACTCTGCCCGCTCGTGTTATAACACCTGCTATTAATCATTAAGGACAGTCAAATGAGTCGCGGTCTCCATTAACCCGTCTTAGTTCCGTCATCGGCGCATTTTCTTTCAGGTCATTTGATTACCGACGAATAGATCTCCGAAGAACTCCGAGAGGCTGGATAATTGGAGGTAAATACCTTGAAAGCGAAATGATCACGCACGCCCGAGAAAGATGAGCAGAAGAAGCTGCATGAGTAACTTGCGACTTGCAAGGGCCACACATTTCGTCAACGTCACACAATGGTTCTGAGTACAACGAGAGGCTTTGGGTATATTAACGTTATTGCTGAAGCGGTCATTTTTAATGTTTTTTAACTATAACTATTTGAATGGATAAGGAGCGTTCTCACATTCCTTTTACCTCTCCGAAAACGTCAGATAGGCTGGGTCTGCTGTCAAGCATTCAGATAAGTGTTATTGCTGTTCCCAACTGGTGCCATTTTAGCGTCGCTTATATTCATCACAAAACGTTTTTGATCATTCAGCATGTGAGTTGAATTCATGTTGAAGACAGTCAAATAATATGCTGCGAATAGATCATCATTGAAAACACATTCCATCCATATAAGCCATCCGGATTACAGATTAGATGATGTTATGATATATGTCAAGGTCATGAAGAACGACGGCATTCGACGTTGAAACGTACATGTGCAGAACGCTCTTTCAAAACTCCTCCTGCCGAAAATTACAATCCTGCCACACACAAACAATTTCCTCATACCTATCACAATAACATGGATGAATTAGTTTTTGCCGTTCCCCGATAATAAGCATAATAATAATCCATATTTATAAAGCGCTTCATGCTCTGCCTCAAAGCGCTGTACAAGAACCCCATGAACCTAATAATATGCAGTTAAAACACAGGTGTGATTTCAGTTTACGTTTGAAAGTCTCAGGTTGTGGTGTTACGCAGATGATAGCGTAGTCGCTTGCCGGCTGGTGTAGTTGACAGTCAGTGGGGGGGGGGGGACTGTTAGATAGGTGGGTGCCCGGCCCTTGGAGATCGTAAACATAAGGACGAGGATCTTGAACTCAACACGAGCACGACTGGAAGCCATAGCGCTTCAAGGACGTTCGAGTAGCATTTCCCTGGACTGCGCGTGACAATTCTGGCTGAAGCATTCTGGATACGTTGAATTGATGTATACTGGAGAATGGGAGACCATGCAATAAACTGTTACAAGTCAATCTAATGGAAAAAATGCAATGAGATATTTTTTGGCGCACGGTTCATATCGCGGTATTTACTTATTTTATACCCAATTTGGGTGACTCCATACCCCAGATCTTCGGAGGTTTCCCGTGTGTTCGTGAGGTCGAGCTGCTCATCGATAAAAAACATGGTTGCGGGCCAATGAAACAGTCTGAACTTGAGAGTTACCGATCCTGATATGCTGTAGGAGATACATTGTTGAAGTTTGGAGGTACTATGTATACTTTGTTTTACAACCTCCAAATTATTTTCAGCCTATTTGCTACGACCAGTCTGGAACAAGAGAACAAATCTTCAAGCAGCGGATAGGCACGTCGCACGGTTTTGAGAGAGGGAAGGTCACTAAAGCTGAATATCATACATAAAAAACCATGTGCTTCACTCCGTGCGAGACAATTAATGTTCACTATAGGACGGGGTGTATAGTGGTTTACAGAAGCGGACCGAGAACTGACCGCTGAGGGACCTCAGTACCCAGACGATTTTACTTGGACTGGGAGTCATTGAATCTACGGATTGTTTTCTGTTTCTGCAAGTACAGGAAGTAGGTAGCCACCACAAGAGCATTTCCTCCATGTTATCTCTAATGTTGTAATCGGTGTGAAAGATAATTATGACGATAGTGTCACACGCGGCTCTCATGTCAAGGAGAACTAACAATGACTCTTGCTGACTGTCTAAGGCACCAAGTCAATCATTTTGACCTTTAAATAGAGCGGTCTCAAGTAGGCCATGATCGGCGCGGTAAGGCTGATTGGAATTGGTTGAATCAAGTTATTCTGATTAGGGAATGTCTGTAGCTGTTGGCAAACACACCTTTCGATGGTCTTTGACAAAAACGGTAGAAGACTGACTGGTCGATAATCTTAATTGAATTATTGTCAGGTTTGGTTTTTTTCAGTAGGGGCAATTACAAGGGCATGTTTTAAGACTGTCAGAAAGATTCCCAGAGGACCCTCGTTGTTTTGACGATTTCAGTTACAAATGGGCAAAATGCATCCACCTAGACATAACCAATGATGTCGGAATAGATCCAGCCTTGCATGTTTTTTTTGCTGTAGATTTCAATAGGATTTGCTGAACATCTCAGTTGACACGGTTCGAAGTTACAGAATGCCCGGGGAAATAATGAGAGTCAGGTGCAGGGCCGAACGAACAGGTCTCTCAATCAGGGTCTTCCTAATCGACTCCTCTCCTACCCGGAGAAAAAAATCAGTAAACGCGGTAGCAAGACCTCTCTGAGTCAGTATGAAAAGGCATACCTTTTCAGGCTCTGTACCACAAATAGTATTGATAGTCTTAAGACCCGCAGTGTTGTCACTCTCTTTATTTGAGTAACATAAAACTCACGTTTGGCCAATTCCAGCTGATGTGTAAGATTTAGCAGTAGTTGCCCGTAAACCCTGACAATAGCCAATCCCCTTTCTTCGCTTTCGCTCAAGTTGACGTTTCCTATTCTTCTTTGCATGAAAAACAACTAGTCGACAGTTTGAACATGGGCCGAAAACGATGTTGCTTGAGGGGAATCTCATCTATTCCTCCAACGCGCCCGTGGTGGCGAGCATGCGCACATTTTTTTTCTGCAACCACGACTGGCTTATAGTTCATTGATTTACGCAATCGTTCCCTCCAGATGAATGTACCCAATATTTCAGGAGGAATTTGATCCCCAACTTATTTTCCCATTTATAAATATTCATACCATTTGTTTGTGAATGTTCTGTTGAAACTATAGCAGTGCACAGCTGATTTGTTCATATTCAAGATACCCCCATTGTCCTTAGCCACTGATTCCGTTCTGCAGCTTCCTGCGCAAAGCAACATACCGCCAATTTTGAGTGCTGCGTTAAACCATACTGAATAATCTTCAGCTGGGTTTACGTCAAGTAGATATGGTGAGTATGAATGTTCTACTCCTGTCCTCTGTGCATGTGTGTGTATGTAATGTGTGTGTGTGTGTGTATTTGTGTGGTGTGTGCGTGTGTGTAGGTGTGTGTGTGTGACGTTTGGCTTTGACACGATATCCAAAATCCAGAACGCGTACCTCAATGAAGTAAGATGGGTTGCTCATATGGAGAGTAGAATCATCCTGTTTTTGTGCCTGCCAATGTCATCAAAGGTGAACTACACATGTGCAGGCCGGTAAACCACCGCTTGTATATCCCCGCCGAACTGCCTTTTGACTTCGTTTAGAGAAGCACATTAAAATTATGTCCATTTGGCCTCCGTGATTTCGAGTTCCAATCTGTTGTTTCGGGACCAACTTTGTCTCGCCCCCAAGTTCCGTGTAAATCAGACTCTGTATTTCTGTGAAAACCTGCAAGTGAGGGGCACAATCATGCAGCGATGCCCCCTTTCAAACTCCATTCGAGATTTTACTAGGGCAGACGTGTACCAAGTGTTCCAATCAAGCGTTAAGCGTTAAAGAGTTATTGCACTAACGCCTAAACTTTTCAACGGCGGCGACGGCGGAAGATGGCGGCTACACCTCCAAACCATAATATTCCCAACCTTGCAGTGTTGCAGGGAATATATAGAACGCAGAAACGCAGAAAATGTTGAAAGGGCAAAAACTCCCATTAGCAAGACCATACATAATTCTTCCATTCTTCGAGCTAGTGGCGTTGGTGTATGAACAATTCAAACATAACGTTCATGTCACCCAAGGTCATCAAGGTCTACCATTAGCATTTCTAGTTCGAATTTATCTGTTTTTTAATGACCTTGTTAGTGACGACGCATACTTAGGGCAGCTGACTCAGTCGCCGGCTTCTGGTCTCTGCATATGGTTCGATGCGTCTCGAAGCATAATATAATGATCAATCATCCATCCTCAACAAATTAATAAACTTCAGTTTGTTCAGAACACTGCTGCCAGAGTTGGAATCTGTCCTTGAACACATACCCGCAGTCCTCGCAATATCTGCAGTGGCTACCATTACGCGGGCGCATAAATTATATATACCTTACTCACGTGGAAGGTTTTGATGGAGCGCCCCGATCACATTACTTCTCTCATTCCCCTTCTCATCCACAGAAGTCTATTATTAACTGGGAGTCGGGTGTCGCATATGCGTCTGCACTGAAAATGCCGCCACCATATGGATTGCGCATACGTACTGCCACTCTCTACACGACGGACGCGGAGCTATATTACTGTAGTGAAGGAAGTCTCATGGGAGAATATGATTTTATAGGAACTAAGCGTGAAATCTGCGTCGATATCAACCTGGGGCTATAAATTGGGGCTTATACAAATGATACAAGTTCGTAACTTTTTTGTGAAATCTGGGGGTTCTGTGGAAGGGCCGATACATCACTGCCAGCGTTTCGTTCTATAATGTTGCTGATGTCTCACACTTTTCATATGTTATCATTCTCCTCATTTTATCCTTTTCACCTTGACTGTTCACCCTGAATGAGCCTACTGTAGTTCGGTGTCCTGTACCAAAATCGATATACGAGACTACGAGGCCCGTATGCAAGCTGTTTTACTTTTTTCACTATTTAAATACAACCATTATTTGATATTCATTAATTGAATTGTGATATCACCAAATATTATTATCACCAATTATTTGATAAAAAGTAAAACGGCTTCTATAGGCCGAACCATGACTATTTCAAAAATTACATGTGGCCCACATAGCACACATCACGAAGGACCGTTTTCTAGAGCAGATCGGTACACCAGTCCTAAGCCGGATGCAAAGAATTTCGTTCCGATACATCGCGCCTCGAACTTCAAGCAACCGCAGTTGATAACAGCTTTGACTGAGTAAATATCCAACGTGCCGTGTGACATTTTCCTGAGCGTCTCGAACCATAATTCATTCAGCTAAGCTAACCATTTCGGGGCCAATTTACGTGAGTCATTTGTAATAATGTAGTCACATAGGAGCGTTTGTCATGCCGATCACGTATAACTTCGATTACGTATTGGCGGTGTGGGTGGTAGAAAAGGCGCTTGGAAATAATATTCGCCATAAAACTGTGCCTCGAGGCGACAATGAACGAGCTACGAGACATTATTATAACACGGGTTGTTTGCTATTAATCTGACGGAGCCTGTGCGTGTCTATATTATTCAGTTATCGCTGAGTGCAAACAATCCGGGTCACAAACGACCGACCATGGTCCAACGTTTTCGGGAACGCCAAGGTGCCACCAGGTGAAGCCTAATGCTGTGGAAGTGCTTGCACACCGCGAGCCGAGCGAGCCGAGCGTTCAGTGCCCGCCCCGCTCGAGCGCCTTGCCTTTCACAAGACCGCGAGCAAACGTTTAGAGCCTTGGTATATATTATATATATCTTATTATCTATATATATATATTATATATATATATATATATATATATTATATATATATATATTATATATATATATATTTCCGATTCAAACAGGATATTGATGCGTCTCGAATAACCTGTCTACCAATATTAACCGTAACCTCTGCGGAGTTCAGTAGCATCGGGAAACAAAAAACCCCTTAGGAGCGAATGCCCCAACAACCCGGTCAGCCATCAATACCCAAAAATTTAGCAGGCCGGTTGCTAACCATTTCAACATGGTCAGTCACTTCATTGAACCTGAGAGTATTGGCAACGACCATGACCCAAATTGGTCCACTAAATCCCGCAAAGCGAAAGAAAATTACTGTGAATTGAACCTGAAACGACTACAACAACCATTTGGTCTGAGCATTCGGAACGACCTACCATCACAAAAGAGATAATGGTACCACTCGGCACCCCTCCCTATTTTGCCTATGTCAATCACACCAAGGCGCAATTGCTTCATTAGTATCATCCTGTTGAGGATTATCTCCTGTCAATCACTGAGGGCGCAATTGGCCTCTCCGGGATAATCCCCAAAAGGGCTTATCCCCTGTCATCCGCGAAACACTAATTAGCCTCACTCCTCCCCCATTGTTCCTATGCATAAAGTTCTCATCCGTCTCCTTCGAGTTATCACTTCTGTGGTCACTGCACTGACGAAGGACTAAGTATTGTCCCGAAAGCTCGCATCCAAACATATCGCCTGTTTTACTCACATTTTTCCTAGCTCAATCGCTATTTCGCATCTCATTCGAATCCAGCCTATCATTTTCGTACATTTTTGTTTAAACCGTTTTTTGCCTCTTGTCTATATATATATATATATAATATATATATATATATATATATATTATATATATATCTCTATATATATATATTATTATATATATATTATACATAGCCAATCAGGGGCGGAGCCACGGGGGTGGGGGCAGGGCGGGTGAGGGGGCGGGCTTCCCCCCTCATGGGTTTGGGGCCGAAAAAATAAATCAACAGAAGATTTTTAATGCACACGTTTTCGTTCGTCGGGTGTGGGGTGACCAGTGTCGAAATACGTTATCCAAGTTAGGTTATTTTCTATTCGTTCTCATCGAGACTCCAAACTTTGGGGACTCAAAACTGTTGCGGTAATATACGTTCGCAAATCTAGCGTATGTTTACTGTTGTGAGAACCCTGGGGGGGGGTCATTATGAGCCACCGTTTTTTAATATTGGAAAGGACGTCGGGATGTTACTTGCAAACTTCGCAGCGCCTTCCGTCATTTGTGTGACCACGTGGCATGCGTTATCACATCCGACCCATGCCGATTTACCCATTAGTTATCTTCGAATTTGCATTATTTTAGATGTCAACAGGGGATAGACTTTCTAATATTGGGTTTAAAGTTACTCCAAATGAGTGCTTTTGGTACATTACTATGGTGCTGCCTTCAAAACGACTCATCTGGAGTAATTTTATACCCACCATTTTTTTTTAGAGTTACGGCTGAAGGAGTGTAACTATCATTTTTGCTGTTTTTTGCAGCTTGATATACTGTGGGGATATTCTGATTGAGACTGCTTCTAATTGCTTTTCCTAGGGTGCTTCTTTTGGAATTCCAGACCAAATTACCTACATTGGTCATTTTGCTTTTATGTCTTTACCACCATTTTAGCATACCAATACATGCTTTTTTTCTAAAAAAAAGTAATCCTGTCTACCGTACAGAACGTAGGTGCAGTTTCGTCGGGTTATAATTTATCAGGTGTATCGAATGAAATATGACCTGCTGAAAAAAATTGTCATGTCATTTTTATTTTTTTACAGAAATTTATAGATTTTTTTAAAACTCGTTGACGTATCTAGATACACTTACAAAGTGTATAATGTGGCACAATGTTGCATCTAGCAGTATTAATGACTCTAAAAATTCGGCAAGAGGGGAGGGGGACACCCCCTCCCCCTTATACCCCTCCCCCATGTCATACAACCATCCGAATCTGCCCCCCCCCCTTAAAATCCTGGGTCGCCCCTTGTACTGATAACAATGGTTTATATACCGTGTTCATTCATCTACAACATGTACAGAGTGAAGAACAGGGTGTTGCTGCCTTGCTCTTGTTGGACAAAAATGGCCCGTGCAAACGGCAGTGGGTACATAACATCAATAACCAGAGAGGTCAATTTGGAGAGTAAAATAACCTCACGGAAGATCTGAGACAATCAGCGGAAGTTTTTCACGATTTATTCTGACTTCATTATATTTTTTACCTGTCATGGCCGCTTATTTGTGACAGTTCTTCCAGCACTTTTGCTCTCTCGTCTCTATTTGAGAAGTTAGGGGGTGACTTTCCTCCACAGAACCTCCTTTCGGCCCACTAAACTTATGAAAACTTCAGTACTGACGGCCATGTTTCTTTGCACAGGCTGACACGTTTTGGGGGGACCGACTCAACACGTATACAACATCAGCAATGACCGAAAGCGCATTCCATACCCAGACGTCCAGCAAACTAAATAGGCCAACTTATGCCGAGCGGTACGCTAGCAGCTGCCGCTCGCCTGCTGAGCGGACCACCATTAGACTCTCCATTGCCTTATACACTAAATTGACTCCGATTTAGCCGTCCCTGGATCCTTGTGTGCCTGACTTGGAGGCCCATGCCGCCATTCATTTGAAAGGCATAGAAGTGTATCATAAATAGCCCTTACAAATTTACCATAGGTTGCCGATTACTTTTTTAGCTAGAGGAAGCTTGAAGTTGGCGGATGACTCACATCGACGTAATTCCTGTCCGAACACCAGTTTTGGTCCGATTCGCCTGTGAAGGGTCAAATTGGTTCAAATATCTGGATCCACCAATTCACACCATTTGTACTTTTCAAATGTCCCTTTCACTCGCATGAACAACAACCCATCAGATATTAGTCCAGTAACTAGAACAATGGGGTCCAAAACAGTGTTTAGGCATATTTTTGAAGGTGCAGAATCTCTCTCTGCTTAGGAATATCGCTAATGGCGTCTGCCTCTACCGTAGTGGAGGTCGGGCATTCAATTGTGCAACGCACATTTGGCTGGTGTTCAGGAGAAGTCCTACCCATACCACAAACAAATTTGGTTCCGCATCAAAATAAGTTAAACTCCTCCTAAAACCATGCACCTCACAAATTTTGCTTGCAACATTGTACAAATTGTAACATTGGATCCTATGTTTGAAACAGCTCACATTGACTGTGCCCTAGTATACAATTTCCTATCATTGTTCGTGGTTAGTATACTGGTGTGGCCTCAATGTTTCTTTTTTTTTTTAGCATTTGACATTGATTCCAAGTGCCAAGCTAACTGAATACAATTCCAATGTATTTGGTAGATGTCTAGCTGACAACCATCAGCAGATGGGCAGGCTGCCTGGTCCCCAGCCCTATATTGTTGTCATGTGAGAGGGGAACCCTATCACTACCTGTCTCTACCTGGAAAAAAATTGAATGACTCCCTGTCCACCCGGCGTATGACCAGGAGCCAGCTAAATATCGAATGGAACGATAAATATTGAAGAGGACTTCACCATGGGTCGGGTTTGAGCAACTCCAAGACATCAGGAAGGAAGGAGAGGCCCGACTTCTAACAATGACACAATCCAGCACACAAGTACGTACCAGCAATGGGTCGGACAATTCATGAGTCTTCCAGAAAGTCGAGTGGGGGTGGGGGGGTGGGCAAGACAGAAGCTGCCTTTCTCTCTCTACTCTGAAAAGAGAAAAGCGATCTTCAGTTTAATGTATAGAGGAAGAAGCCACGGAAGGTAGGTACAGAACGAGGTCATGTCCGCGCATAACTGACCGATTTAGGAAACGTTACACAGAAGGGTAGGGATGTAATCCGTAGCCGAGATGTAAGACATCCAAACCTGCTCTCTGTAGTTCCTTCAGGCTTATCCCAACGCCTCTTCCCTGGCCACTCGAACTTACTCTAGTTGGCGGTTCATTCCAGCTACCGTTGGGAGGACGCCGGTATCACACTTTTTCATGGTTGCAAATAGGGAGAGAGGGTCGAACTCTTCCATTTTAATAGGTTATGTCCCTTTTCAGAGGACAACACAAAAAAAACCCACTCCCTCTGACATTCCACTGGGACTAACAACGCTTCCGACTCAAATACTGATTTTGAAGACCCTCCCCACCTCCCGGCAAGTCTGGTTCAGCATTGTCACGCTGGGAAAAAGTTCAGCGAGCCGGGAATGTGCATTTTGCCCAGGGACTGAGATGTGTCTGATTTTAGGTAGGCCCTCAATCATGTATGATTCAACTGAATCAGCATAGGCCTAGCATGTTTTCAGTGGGCCGACCAATAACCACTATAGTGTATCACTTAGGCTGTAGGACATCCTACCACTGACCCACTCACCATTTGCCACAGTACATGCCAGACACCAGCCTCAAACGCATGTAAATGCAGCTCGACTTGGATTCTCAGTCCCTCTGTGCGACGGCCTCTCTCTTCGACGCTGAAAACTCTGGGCTTTACGATGAGTTTTCTGCTAGAACAAGTTATGTTCAGGGGGGGGGGGGGGGGGGGGGGTAGTAGTAGTAGTGTCACTGGTACTGAGGTATTACCTTCAAAAAAGCCCCCCTAGCCCTAACTAAAACCCATCTTTTGGGAAGACGGCTGGCTGGAATATTCATTTTCCCACTTAGAAAAGCTTTGTGACATCAACGTTGCCATATCTGACCGTTCAACCAATCTGACTATTAATATTGCTCATTTTTTTGCATCCGTATCATCACATTTGCAGGATTACCCTACGAGTGTTATTCCAGCACATCTTTCTGACTAAAGTATTGATTTTGGACACATTTGCAAATTCCATAATTCCTCGATTTTGGCTCTCCGGCTCAACTTCATAGTAACAAAACTTCACACGACTGCATACACATAAACCAGTAAATAGTATGGTAGCCTGCAAAGGCCTCACACTGACAGGCCTAGTTGTGACAATAAACAGCTTTCTACTCATGCCCTTGCACAAAGTACAAGATCCGCTGAAGGTTTGCCAAAACTGCCGATTCAGCGATTTGTGACCGCCCTGGAATCCGTGGTGTGTCATCACCCCCACGGTACCACTCAAATCGCGAATTTGGCCCCCTGTCACTCCATTTTCGGTTGTAGATACCATCACGCCAAGTGCAGCTGGCCATGATTCAACCTTGCAGGGCTACCAAAGAGGAAAATCAAACTTTCTCTATAGGTAGCGGACCACCATTAGACTCTCCATTGCCTTATACACTAAATTGACTCCGATTTTATCGGTCCCTGGATCCTTGTGTGGCCCTAACTTGGAGTCCCTGCCGCCATCATTTGAAAGCAGGAGAAGTGTATCATCAATGGCACTTACAAATTACCATAGGTTTACCGATTATTACTTTTTTGCTAAGAAGCTTGAAGTTGGCGGATTGACTTTCACACTTCGACTTAATTCTGTCCGAACACGCAGTTTTGGTCCGATTCGCCTGTGAAGGTCAAATTGTTACAATTACCTGGATTCCCCACCAAATTCACAACACCATTGTACTTTCAATCAAATATGCCCTTCTTTTCACTCGCAAAGGAAAAACAACCCATCAGATATTATTAAGTAACAGAAAAATGGTTCCAAAAAGTTTGTTAGGCACTATTTTTTGAGGTTAGCAGAAATCTCTGCTAGGAATATCGCTAAAAAAAAATGGGGCGTGTCCGCTACCTGTAGTGGAGGTCGAGCATTCAATTGTGCACCAAATTGGCTGGGTTACAGGGAAGTCCTACCCTACCACAAAAACATTGGTTCCATCAAAAAGTTTAAACGAAACTCCTCCTCACAGCACCTCACAATTTTGCTCACATGTAAATTGTACATTGGATCCTAATGTAGTGAAACAGCTCACATTGACTTGCCTATATAATTTCCTAATCATTGTTCAGGTGGTTAGTATAAGGGTGTGGCCTCAATGTTCTTTTTTCTTACAATTCTGACATTGATCAAGGGCCAAAGCTAACTGAAGACAATCTCAATGTATTTGGTAGATGGTCTAGCTACAACATCAGCCAGATGGGGCAGGCTGCCTGGTCCCAGCCTATATTGTTGTCAGGTGAAGAGGGGACCCTATCACTATCCTGTCGCTACTGGAAAAAATGGAAATGCTCCCTGTCCACCCGGCTTATACCAGGAGCCACCTAATATCGAATGGACCATATCTATTGAAAGAGGACTCACCATGGTCGGGTTGACACTCCAAGACATCAGAAGTGAAGAGAGGCCGAACTTCTACAATGACGACATCCCAAGCACACAAGTACATTACCAGCAATGGCCGGAGCATTCATGGTCGGCCAGAAAGTCGAGTGGGGGGGGGGGGGGGGTGGTGGGGCGGGGGGCAAGACAGAAGCTGCCCTTGTACTCTCTGACAATAGAAAAGCAGATCTTCAGTTTAATTTATAGGAAAAGCCAAAGGAAGGTAGGTACAACCGAGGTCATGTCCGCACTACTGACGATTTATGAAACGTTACCCCAAAGGGTAAGGGATGTAATCAGTAGCCAAGATGTAGATCTAACCAACCTGCTCTCTGTAGTTCCTTCAGGCTTATCCCACCCCAACGCTCCCTGGCACTCTGAACTTAAACTCTAGTTGGCCGTTCATTCAAGCTACCGTTGGTAGGAACGCCGGTATTCACACTTTTTTCATGGTTGCAAAAGAGGGGAGGCGTGTCGAACTCTCCTTTTAATAGGTTATGTCCCATTTTCAGGAGACAACAGCAAACACTCTCTGGGACCTTCCACTCGGGACAACCGCTTCCGATCAAATACTGATTTTGAAGCCCAGCCCCACCTCCCGCAAGTCTGTTTCAGCCAGTTGGTCACGCGCTGGGAAAAAGTTCAGCGAGCCGGGAATGTGCATTTTGCCCAGGCTGAGACTGTGTCTGATTAAGGTAGGCCCCTCATCAGGTAGGTACACTGAAGCGCATAGGAGGCCTAGCATGTTTCAGTGGGCCGACCAATACCACTATAGGTCTAACGTTAGGCCTGTAGGAAATTCCTTCCACTGACCTACTCACCAATTGCAACAGTAACATGGGCCTACGTACATGGACAACCATCCTCAAACTGCATGTAACTTGACAAGCTCGACCTTGGATTCCCAGTCCCTATGTGCGACGCCTCTCTCTTGGACGCTGAACACTGGGCCTTCGATGAGTTTCTGCATAAACAAGTTAATGTTCAGGGTAGTAGTATTAGTGGCCACTGGTAAACTGAGGTCGTAGCCTTCAAAAAGCCCCCCCCACCCTAGCCCTACACCCCTCTGTTGGAAGACGCTGGCTGGAATATTCATTCCCCACTTAGAAGAAGGCTTGGACAATCAGACGTTGCCATATCTGGACACGTACACTCCCTGACTAGTAATCATTGCTCATTTTTGCATCCATAATCAATCACATGTGCAGGATTACCTTACGAGTGTATCCAGCAACATCTTTCTGCCCTAAAGTATTGATTTTGGACACATTTGCCATCCCAAAATTCCGGTTTGGCTCTCCGGCTCAACTTCATATTAACAAAACTTCAGCGACTGCATACACATAAACCGAGTAATATGTATGGTAGCCTGCAAGGACTCAAACTGACAGGGGCCTAGTGGGACAATTAACAGCTTTCTACTTATGCCATTGCACAAAGTACAAGATCTGCTGAAGGTTTGCCAAAACTGACTTGCCGAATCAACGATTTTGACCCCCTGGAACGTGTTTCAACAACCCCCACGTGCCACTCAACTCGCGAATTTGGTGCCCACTGTCAACCCATTTCTTGTATATCCAATCACGCCAAGTTCATCTTTGCCATATTCCACCTTGGCAGGGCCCCAAAGAGGAAAATCAAAATTTCTCTATAGGTAGCGGACCACCATTAGACTCTCCATTGACTTATCAACTAATTGCACTCTTTAGGGTCCTCCTGGCTCCTGTGGTGCCCTACTTGGAGGCCATGCCGCATCCTGTGAAAGCAGAGAAGTGTATCATCAATGGCACTTATACAAATTACCAAGTTGACCGATTACTTTTTTAAGCGAGAGAATCTTGAAGTTGGCGGATGACTTTCCCTCGACGTAATTCTGTCCTAACACCAGTTTTGGTCCGATTTCGCCTGTGAAGGTCAATTGGTTAAAATATCCCTGATTCCCACCAAATTCACAACCATTTGTACTTCAAATTGCCCTTTCATTCACTCGCAAGAAAAACAACCCATCAGATATTATTAAGTACAGAAAAGGGTTCCAAAAAAGTTTTTTAAGGGCACTATTTTATTGAAGGTTTAGCATAATCTCTGCGTAGGAATGCGCTAATGGGCGTTCCGCTACCTTCTCAGCTCTGCTGTGGGTGTGCACGCTGCGACGTTAACGCAAACACGGTTCCACCACCACTGTTTCTGGCAGAGCGTGTAGGTGAAATAGCGGCTTTTCACCACTGTCCAGCGGAATGACCTCGAATTACTGTGGGGGAATTGTAGGCCTAAACTCGTAATCACCTGTGTTAAGTATAGCAGAGATCTTCATAGCTATTTTCCTGCTTTGAAGACAGTATATTAATATTGTTTCCAATCTTTTATTACATAATGCGAATCATTACGCAGATCGTTATTTCTTTCCATTTCTAAATGTATGGTAGAGGGCGGCACACAAGTCCGTTCCCCCATCTAGCTACTTTGTACCACAATTCCCATACATCCGAGGCTAAATCCTAACTAACGAACTTCGTCGTCCTCGGTTTCGTCCCGTCCCCGCTACTTGGGTACAACCTGCTGGGGCATGATTTAGCGAGTCGTGCATGGGTAAGAAGCCCATGCCGTCACCAATATCTCTACTCCGTCCGAACCGTCCGTTATATTTTATCAGAATAAAACTCGGTATGGTGCCGTGTCTTCCGTTTTTTCTGTAATTTTTTTGTTTTTTTTCTCTATTGAAAATCTTTGATATGATCCGATCGGGATTCGAACTACGACGTCCCGAATGTAGGCCGGACAGGCTCGGTATGATAGTATCGTCACCACCCTCAATTGCCGCACCTGTCCTATATATACCCACACTAAATTTTCGTAGCCAAGCAGGCCCTGCGAACGATTTTTATACTGGGGGTGCCGAGCTCTCCTTACACAAGACACCTCACCCCCAACCCCCCCCCCCCCCCAAAAAAAAAAAAAAAAAAAACCTCATTTCCGTCATTTTCATTTTTTTAGATTTTTTTTTGCAATTTTTTAATACTTTTTAGTTTATTTCTACGATCGCGTGATTCCGATTAGACGTGCCCCTGTGTCCCCGCGGTAACGGGTACCACCCTAATCTTTATTATCAGCACGGGCAAAAGGGCGACCATGAGCAAAAGCAAAATTACAGTGAACAGCGGGCGTAGTATGCCAGGTTTTCTGGTTTAGGGGAAAATTAACTCAGGGTCCCCATTATGGACCGCCGTCAGTTAGGGTAATAAGGGAGGGGGTGTCCATCGTCCCTTTTGAAAATTTTGGTTTTCGAAGATGCAAAATTGTTTTATCCTAGATCAATGAGCTGAAAATGTCCGGCTTTTCATATATCATACTTGATAATAATTACTTTCAACTGTCTTTCAGTTTGCTAATGCCGGGGGGGGGGCGATCTGTGTTTAATATTTGGGGTACATGAGGGTACCACCAGCTAACGGAGCGCACATGGGTTGGCGCGTAGCGTCGAAGGAATTTTTAGTTTTACAGACCCCCAAGGTTGCAGGAAACGTCACTTCTGGGGTCATATGGCAGTCAGCAACATCCCGGAAATCGTCAATAATTTCCTGAATTTTTATTTCAAGACATTCTTGAAGGAACTGATCAATCTTTATTGCGTACAATTCGGGCCACCGTCGTTTATTGACGAGTAGGTCAAGATTTTTTTTTGTTCTATACAGACCCCCCAGATTGAAGGCAACGGCATGTCCCGGACCGTAGGCAGTAGCAACGTCCCCTAAAATTGACAAGAAATTTCACAATTCATATTTCTAGAGACGTTCTCGAAGAACTGATCGATGTGTATTCCCCTTAACAATTCGGGGGCCCGCCGCCACTATCATGGGACGAGTAGGGTACAAGGGAATTTTTTCGTTTTAAATACGGGGGGACCCCGCAATTGCTGTGAAACGGCAATTCCCGCGCTGTATGTCAGTGAGTAACGTCTCTAAAATTGGCACTAATATTTTCAGGAAATTGTATTTCAAGAAACGTTCTTGAAGGAACTTAATTGGTTGTTTATTCCTTACAATTGGGGCCAGCATCAGTGGTATCGGTCTAGGTACAACAAGGAATGTTGTGCCTTACGAATCCCCCAGATTGGCCGTAAACGGTACTTCCCATGTCTTATGGCCGTAAGCAACCCCCCCAAAATTGACAATAAATTTCTGAAATGTCTATCTCAAGAAACACCTTGGGAAGGAATGACCTAACGTTATTCATTACAATTTCGCTCGGCCCAACCAAAACCATCAGTTACGCTGTACCGTCAATAAAAAAAAAAAAAGAAACTAGTCTTACAGACCACCACCACCACCCCCCCCCCCAATTGCAGGAGCGGCATTCCCGCGAAATTATGGCATTATGCAATCACTGAATTTACAATAAATTTCCAGAAAACTGACATAAACTGGTTTCTCTGATTTAAAACACCTTACATTTCTTCATCGTGGTCCCATTCCTACCATATAGCCATGTGTCTTATCACTAATGACTCCGTTAGCGGTCCATGGATACTTGTGTGGCCCGACTTTGGAGCCCATGCCGCCATCATTTGAAAGCGAGAAGTGTATCTCATGCACTTACAAATTACAAGGTTGCCGATTACTTTTTTTAGCTAGAGAAGCTTGAAGTTGGCGGATGACTTTCACTCGACGTAATTCTGTCCGAACACAGTTTTGTCCGATCGCCTGTGAAGGTCCAATGGGGTTAAATATACCTGATTCCCACCCAATTCCCACCATTTTGTACTTTAATATGCCCCTTTCATCTCAAGGAAAAACAAACCCATCAGATATTATAAAGTAACCGAAAATGGGTTTCAAAAAGTTTTTTTAGGGCCCTATTTTTTGAAGGTTCGCAGAAATCTCTGCGTTAGAATATCGCTAATGGGCGTCCGCTACCTGCTCAGCTCTGCGGGTGGTGGTCAGCTGCGAACTGAACATGCACGTTTCCACTGTTCTGGCAGAGTCGTGTATGTGAAATAGCGCTTTTCACACCCTGTCAGCGGATGACCTCGAATTACTGTGAGGGGACTTTTAGCCTAAACTCTCGTAATCACCTGTGTTAAGTATAGCAGAGATCTCAGTCAGGCTATTTTCCCTGCTTTGCAGACAGTATATTATAGGTTTCCATCCTTTTATACATATGCTAACATTACGCAGATCGGTTATTTCTTTTTTTCATTTCTAATGTAGGTAGAGGGGCGCACACCATTCCTTATCCCCACCTAGCTACTTTTGTACCAATTCCCCATACATCAGGCAAAGCTAGCTACGAACTTCGGTCCGCGCCAACCTACTTGGTAGCACAAACCTGGGGCATGATTTAGTGTCGTGCATGGTAGCCAGCCCATGGTCACCATATCTCTCCGTCCGAACCGTCCGGTATATTTTTATCAAATCAAACTCGTATGGTGCCGTGATCTTCCTTTTTTCTGTAAATTTTTTTGTTTTTGCTCTTATGGAATCTTTGAATAATGATCCGATCGGGATTCGAACTAAACTACGACGTGGTCCCGTCTGGTAAGGCCGTACGGCCTCGTATGAGAGTATCGTCCAAAACCACCCTCAATGTTGCGCACCTGGTCCTCATACCTATCCCACACTAATTCGTAGCCAAGCATGCCCCTGCAAACAATTTTTATACTGTGGGTGGTGATCTTCCCTGACCAAGGACACCTGGTCCGCCAATCCGCCCCCCCCCCCAAAAAAAAAAAAAAAAAAAAAACCCTACTTTCCGTCAATTTTCATTTTTTTAAGATTTTTTTTTTGCAATTTTTTAATACTTTTTTTAGTTATTTCAACATAGCGAATCGCGGTGATCGATTAGACAGTGTCACCTGATGTACCCGCGTTTAACGGTACCCTAACTGTTAATTACAGCACGGTCAAGGGCGACCCATGAGCAAAAGCAAAATTACAGTGAACAGCGGGCGTAGTATCCAAGGTTTCTGTGTAAGGGAAAGTTACCTCAGGTCCCCATTATGGCATGCCGTCAGTGAGGGTATAAGGTGAGGGGGTTCCCCGTCCCCTTTTGAAAATTTGCTGTTTCGAAGATGCAAAATTGTTTTATACTAGATCATGAGCGGAAAATGTCCCTCTTTTCATTTATCACTGGATAATATTACTTTCACTGTCCTTTTCAGTTGCTACTGATCGGGGGGGGGGCGATCTGTGTGAATATTGGGGGACATAGGGTACACCTCAGCTGACGGAGCGCCACCATGGTTGGCGTCGTACGTAGAAGGCATTTTGTGTTTTACAGACCCCCAAGGTTGCAGGAAACTTCTGGCACTTCATATGGCAGTAAGCAACTCCTGAAATCGTCGATAAATTCCTGAATTTTTTATTTCAAGGAACATTCTTGAAGGAACTGATCAATGTTTTTCCGTCAATTTCGGGCCACCGTCGGTTATTGCGACGCTGGGTCCAAGAATTTTTTTGTTCTATACAGACCCCCCCCAGATTGAAGGAAACGGCATTTTCCCGACCCGTATGGCAGTAAGCAAAACGTCCCTAACATTACAATAATTTCACAATTCCATATTTCTAGAGACGTTCTCGAAGAATCTTATCGATTTGTATTCCTTCATTCTGGGCCAGCCGCACTATCAGTGGACGCGTAGGTAACAAGGGAATTTTCGTTTTACGGACCCTCAGATTGCTGGAAACGGCACTTCCGCGTCTGTAATGCAGTGAGCTGTCTCTAAATTGGAAAATTTTCAGGAAATTGTATTTCAAGAAACGTTCTTTGAAGGAACTAATTGTTGTTTAATCCTTACAATTTGGGCCAGCCACAGTGGTCCATCGTATTGGTACAAGGAAATGTTGAGCTCAATCCCCCAGATTGGCCGGAAACGTACTTCCCTGGCCTTATGGAGTAAGCAACACCCCAAAATTGAGCATAATTTTTCTGAAGTATAGCTCAAGAAACACTCTGAAGGAACTGACCTAGTTTATTCATTACAATTCGCGTCACCACCCATTCATTGAACCGTAACCGTAAAGAAAATAGTGCCTTACAGACCACCCCCCCCCCTCCAGATTGCCGGGAGCGGCCCTTCCGCGAATATGGCATATGCCATCACTGAAATTGACAGTAACTTTCCGAAAACTAATCGATAGTAATCCTTACATTTCTTCATCATGGATCATCCATTCCTACCATGAGCCCTGTCCTAGAGATATTCCAACGGAGGCCCCTTCCAATTGGGGTTTGAGGCTGCCGCAGCTTGAAACTTTTGCTTGACCATCATTGTCATGGAAAATTGTGCATTTTTCGGGCATTTGGATGAAAGGAATTGAGCCAGTTTGCAGGCAATTTGGTCATTTTTTCAATTAGTTCCGCTCAAATTTTTTCCGTCAAATTCTCAGGTCCAGAATTGTTTCCTCCCCCGCTCCGCGGCCTGGTAGTATCCCATACTTCCATCACCTTAACCCTCCAAGTGCACGATCCCCTGAATGTTGGTTTTTCGTTACATATAGCTTTCATCTTCTATTAAAACACACGTCGGCTGGCCAAGCGCAATCTGAACATAGGATCAGAGTAAACTAACGTGTGCAGGTTAACAAAATGGCAGTTGGACTCCGGCAATGGTTGTAAGTGGGGAGGAGTGTGGTGCACATGAATCCGTCCTAACAAAATGTCTCTTCTCCCTCGTGAGCCTACCTATCTTCCACCACACTTGAAGATGACTCGGTATGGACAAATCATATTTGCCAGAACTGACACAGTTGGTACCACCGTGGGCATACTGTATGATACATGTACGACAAGAGCACCGCGCGCGCGCGCTATTTTTTTTTTTTTTTTGGGGCCTTTCTTCCTTCTCACAAAAATTAAACATCAATAAGAATATGAGTTAGCCATTTTTTTTTTGCGTACTGTAACATATGATTCTAGTTGTACTGTATAAATGGGGTGCTAGCCACAAATCGGCGGGGAAAAATCTTGGGTGGCTGCAGCCCCCCCCGCCCCCCCCCCCCCCCTTCGCAGGGCCTACCTAAACGGGTTTCCGGAAATCGGCAAATTGTTTTTCAGTCTTTGTGACTGTTTTCACATCGTCGTTATTGTCAATCCAATTTTTCAGTAGACTGATTATCTTCTGTTACTTTTATATTACTTACTTCTGAGGAAAAATCTGCATTTTTAGTGCGGTCCTTCCAGTTCCAATGCGCAAATTGAGTGGGGTTCGCATAAAACTCCTGATTTTTTTTGTTCTTGTTGTTTCTTGCAACAGTTTTCGACATTTCACCGGATCATGGGCCCGTGTAGGTATGAATCGTAAGAAGCGTGAGGAGGTGATCCTGGTTCGTTTATTAGGATCATAGTCATAAAAGGGATTGTTTTCAGTCAGAGTGCTAGTGCTCAATGATGATGGACCATGCATATTTCCAATTCTTCCAGTAAACAACCCTTGATATTAATCGAGAGAATTTAAGCCAATCCGTGTCATTACGATCTACAACTAAGTCCTGAGTCCGCTCACGTTTCACATTGAAGGACTTGCAGAGATGGAACATATGTTGCATGGCGAACAATCCAACTATTTTCAAAAAACGTTTATCACAGGTAAACCTGGAGCTATTATATTAACTGTAGAGGCAACGCGTCAATATCTTGTACGCAATTTGAAAAATGTCCCCACTCCCGGACTGACACTCTCACCCTCGAGTGCGTTAAGTGTCTACCATCTACGGTATGAGCTACGCTACCGGGGCATAATTGACGCAGAATTTTCCCCTGGACCGATGCCCCTCGGATCCATTTTTCGTGCGTTTCTTGTTTGGCCTCACTACGGTCTGTGTTAACTCTCTTTCGGGGACATTTTCACAGGTACGCGATCTGAAGAATGGAAACTCGCGTACTGCCATTTCTACACACCGGGCGCTCGCCCCAGCCATAGGGCCTTTGCGTTTGGGATTATTTACCGGGCGCTCGCGGTAAACAATAGATTGATTGCATGGATTACAACAACAATCGAGTACTTGCTCGATTCGCTGCGCTTAGGTAACGCAGTACTTTTTACACGCAAATGTAAGGTTGCGTCAGCCTTTGAAAATTTGTTTAATGCGGCAGATCTGGCTCTCAGTGGTACACGCGCTTCAGAGGGCGTACTGCAATAACGGACTACAAACGGCGAACGAATCGTGTGCTCGTGGCATTCGTGTGAACGCAACGTCATGTCACATGCAGACCCTCCGTTCGGAACGAATGGTTGCATTGCGTCAGCCCGTTAAATGCTCACAGTACTTACTGATAATCTTCTGTGTACGGTATGCAATGCAAAATTTAATTCGATCGAACTAACGCAATAGTTTCGCCCGTACCCTAGCTACTCATTTACTGTTCTGAGATACACAGATCGAGGATCCATAGATATGATATCTCGAATCGTTTGGGTAATTCCTCATTTGCGGGTTGTGGAATGGAATAAAACTTAACACAGGTTCTACGTTTACTGGTTCATAACAGTCTCGATTTCGATTCACTTAATACCGAGCTCGGCTGCGCCTCGTCGTTATTTTACCCAATTCATAGTCTCGACTGGTATTCGCCAGTCAAGTCTCTAATTGCAGTTTATTCTTTTAATATATGGCAATATGATTGAAGCAAATAATAACTTGTCCACGCAGACAGTGATGCCTTCTTCTTACCCCCTCAACTTGTGTTAAATACTGGCTCCAAACCGCTATAGCGCTGAAAATAGCATTCGAATTGACCCTCTTCACTCTTCCTCCAGTGAAGCGATCTTTCTATCTGTCTATGGTTGTAATGAAGAGGGAACTCATAAAGAGAAAGTTCCGTCGAAATTACCGCGTTTCGGGAGCGTTCTCATTTGACGAGGCCTGGAGGTGCTATTAGGAATATTTGGTGACGGAGAATATGCACTAATACTGTCTCATTTAGTTTCCTAAACTGCGTTATATAACGCTCCGAGTGATATGAGTAATTTAAAATACAAATACATCCAGCATTTATAGCGCATTTCCTGCCTTCATAGCCATTTGCCGAATGATGCTGATGATCTCTGAGCTACTGGAACTGCATCGTCTTGTTTGAACTAGCATTGTACATTGACAATAACATGGTTCAACCCTCAGAGGGCAACTTAAGGTAATTTCAACTTTTATGCAAAATTGGAAATGATTTAGATTCCTATTGGTAATTAAAGAAGGTTTTTTGAGATGAAGATAGATGATCAACTGAGAGACTCTTAGAGAGTGTCAATTAATCCCTCTTATGCGCTTGAAACCTGCTCGGCCCGAACTTACCGCTTCAGAAAAAACGTCACCTCTATGCATATCGATGTGTCAAAAGAAAGATTAATATCACAGTATTCCATTTCATAATTTATTGAATATTCCAAGAACAAACAAGTGTGATTTAATATCTAGTTTTGTGAGTGTGACTTCCAGATGGCAAGTGTATACTGTTTCTGTAGCTAAACGTATCTTACACCAGGGACATGCAGTTTTCCGCTTTACACTAATTCTTGATATGTTTCCAACCCCTGACCGGCCTAGAGCGAATTCGCAATCAATCCAGAATGGATCTCTCAAGTGCTTTCGAAGTCGAATTGAAATGGGCATGTACCTTCGGATCGTGTCTTTATACAAATAGCTGTGGGATATAGATGGGTCAAACGTCAGTGTTAAGCAGGGAGTCGTGAATAAGGATATGACTGACATAATATGTGGTTTCCCTTCTACATATCCATGACATATACGCGAATAGACGCCAGGTTCCTGTCATATGTGAAGTCAGCGGGGGTGAAGGCGTCACCCATGAAAGAATAGATTTAGAAATGGACCCTAAAAAGTAGCGACTACCTCACAGCACTATCCTTTTCCCCTAATCTTCTGTTTTCTCATAATCCCACTCTCTCTAGAAACAACTTCTTGTGGTCTCGAAAAATTACTTTTATGTGGGCACTATTTAGGCATAGGTTTTTCCATGATTGCCAATTCTATAGGATCAGTATACAGTTAGGAACGTCAAAAACGCATGATCCATATAAAGATTTCGATTTGAATTTCCCATGCCCTAGGTTCGGGGAGCCATAATGAAGAACCCTGGCCTGACTCATTGCAAATATCCCGCAATAAACCCCAGTAACCCCAAAAGTCCACGCATGATGCGTTATAGTCATAGTTGGGTAAACAATTGGGTTCGAGTTAAGACTTAGACCGTAAATTAGACTGAAAGTCATATTTATAGAAGAATTTTGACCTAAATTCACGGGTATGAATTTTGAATGGAATTCAGATATAAAGAACAGATGATGGAGACTCAGCACAATGGAGTTGCCTATTGCCGAATGATGAAATAATTGGTATTGCACTAGGGTTTTGTAGATCAAAGTTATGACGATTTTGCCAACTCAAAGATTGGTAAAACAGCAGAGTCGATGACAGCCGCCGCGTCGGCAAATTAGCGGGCCAACACAAGCAAAACTCCGAAGGCTGCTCGGTTGTTCTGTAAATACAAACTACTGTACCCTGGAATTGACCGAACGGGACTACTGATCAAGGAAATTGGCCATGTTGATATCGTATAGGCATCAATGAAACATTTCCAAATTATAATTATCACGATAAAGATGTCAGTTTATCTGGTCATCGTATGATGTGAAGTGCCCGACGGAGTCGGTTTAGCAGGAGGGGGTCTTGTTTTGTACATCGATCATATATTCATGGGTTATCAGAGGAACGATACTAAAGGATTCAAATATTGACCTCCTCTGGATCGGAGTTGAAGCCAAGGTCACTAGGCGTATACTCTTGTGCTTTATATAGGCCTCCTCTACGGACTCTACACTATGTACCAATTACTGTAGAGTTGCACCAGAGATGCCAGTAATTTTCTGTAAATTTAGATTTTTTTTCCATTAAGTACCGTGGAATTTACAGTGATTTACTGTGAACTCCATAGTTTACAGTGAATTACTGGCATTTCTGCTGCAATTCACAGTAATTTTCTTCCGTGTCGGCAGATGGATCATTTCATGATATGCTAAGTGAACCCTATAATAATACATCTTACGATATAGTCACACGGGTCACTATATCCTGAATAACTATTAATACCGCCTATCCGAAAAAGCGACGCATCCCTATTTTACATGGAACAATCTGATGAAAGCGAAGCACAAGCATTCAGAAAGAAAGAAATATATAATCCGTATTTACCGGAATGTGAAAAATGGATAGGAAATGTTCTAATTGGTTTAAGTCCACGTAGTTTAGGTTTAATTACTGATGTAAAAGTCATAATGTTGCATTAGAATTATGAAAAACTATGCTGATTATCGTTATAAATAGGCATGCACCACCTAAGAAAAAGAGAGTCAGAAGGGGCTGCAGCCGCGTTGGGGCAGTGAAGAACTAGCAAAACAATAACAGCTAAACATATCTATGTACGGATAAGGAGTACTTCACTTCCGATTCTGATAGTCCGGGAGAATCTTATTGGGAGAATTCCTAGGTTCTCCTGTTCGGGAGAATAGTTATGTTATTTATTAAGATGGTTGTCGTCAATTGAAATAAATCTTGTAAACAATATCCTGCACCCAGCAATTCAGGTAAATTAAAACACAAATGGTATTATTTTTCACGCATTTTTTCCGTCCAAATAAATTGATATAATACGAAGTAGAATATCGCTTCAAATTCACAAATAGCCCCCCCCATTACGATATTTGTCGTGACGTCATGCAAAATTCGCCGTCGCTTGTTCGCTGGACGCTAGCAGACGACAATCCATCTTTAACATATTTGAATAAACAATGTCTGCAGACTATTATATACAAAACCGTCGTTCCCTTAATGACACTAAGCTCTGTTCGAGTAATTTGATAATAGGTCGATAATTACAGTTACATGGGTTCCGCAACATGTGTTAGGCCTACCTTACCCTAGTTACCCTAACTGTTTAACAACGGGAACGCTCTTCGAATAACGACTATGGGCAATCTCATCGCACAAAGCGACCTCCGGGAGTATGGTCTGTTCCTATTCAAATATCTCGAAATCTTAATTGAGCAACTACCAATCCACACCGAGCTTTTTTTAAGTTGGGACAACAAGAGTCTGAATATGCCAATAAATTGAAGACTCGGGACGGACGGATTTTCAAGAGGGTGAGAATGAATGTCGCCTGTATATTTCCATAGGGGTGAACGTTGTACTGTCAGACTGTATATAGGAAATATACAAAAGGGCAGTCTCATGAAAAAAAAAATATCATTCACATTCTTTCATTTATTTGTTGTTCTTGCATGAAATAATAAACAATAGGGAATATCTGTGAAATGAAGAATATCCCCATAGGGATAGTGCCGTATATACATGCAAATGGTTCAAATGTTCTAAATAGCCAAGGAGGCTTATATAACACAGTAGAATACTCCCATCAACAAAGACAGAAAAAGACAAATCTACCATATATTAACATACATCCTTGACATAACTATAGCAACAGACAGATTTAGGAACTGTCTTAACCACCTTATCAGTTAAAACTTCTTTTTCAACTGTAGGCGAATTATTGAGGGAATTCGACATTTTACTGACCGATACTCAGGCAAAATCCACCAAATTCTCCTAAACAGGAGCCAATTTCATTCTCCGAATAGGAGATAATCTTCCAGATTGTCTGAAACAGCTGCTCTATTCGTTTCGTGGTTACTCGACTCGAATATGGGGCATTCCGTGCTCTATGGATAATTCATCCCCTTTCTCATGTGCCACTAGTCTAAAAAAGTGGGCCGCCCGGCTGATGCTGGTTAGAGGAAAGAATCGCATCACACCAGATAACTCCAACAACCTTCACTGGCTGTCCGTTCAACATTTGTAACCGTCTTCCACTCTACTGCTGCTCACCTATCGGTGTATTCCGGGTTGCACTCACTTATGTGATCTGATTCGAGCCATAACCTTACTGGTCGTACTCCATAGTGAAGTACCATCCATGAGGCACTTTGATGACCACAGGAACATGCTGGAACTCTATATACATCACGCGATCTGACGAATTCATTCAATATTTCAAATCCCCCTCGAACCGCCTGATATTTTATTGACCTATTTTCTTTTGCACTAATCATAAAATCACAATAAATAGGCCAGACCACAAATCCATATCTTTCCAAGGCGCGAATGATAAAATTCTCTTAATGTTCTGTCGCCAAAACCCGGAAATTGGGCTTCGCTCGAGTTTACTTCCTTGAAGAATGAGCCATCAATTGCTTGTTCCTCCAACACATGTTTAGCGTAATATATGTTCCCCATCACCAAATTTGTGGATGGCTGTCCCTCCTCAAACGGTTTCCGCTGTTTCGTGAGAGGTAGTTACGGTAATTTTCTCAGTAGTTTCTCCTTGGTAGTTTTTGATAGAAAGGAAAGGCTATCTAGATCAAATCCAAATGACTTCTTTTCTTCATTGGTATGACGGTTTCATCTTCGGATCCGCGAATAAATAATTTTCAATAATACAGTATACCTTTGAATTCATGTCTGAGCTCATTAAGTCTAATTGTCAATTTACGAAAATCTTTGGTTCGAATTCACCCTCAGTCGATAACAACCTGACATCAAACTTTACTGCCAAATATACCTACAACAACGCTCAAAAAGCGTTCAGTACTCGCCATCGCAGCTGATGTCCGAGTATTCACGTTGGTTTTCGCGTTAGATAAGATTAAGATTCGGGTTTATAGTCTTGTATCAAGGCCGCGCCTCTTCACACTACTAGCGCCTTAATCCCCTGGTCATTTGGTACCCAATGAAGACCTTGCCCGCACCACCCAGTATTTACGTTCGCTTATGACCTACTACACCCCTGGCAGCCAACGCAGCGGCGCCTACTTCCGTTACCCCTCACAGATCTCCAGTACTTCACAATGCTTCCAAACCGAGTGGTTGGCACACTTGGTAGACGTCGGCCATCCACTTACCCGGGAGACGGGTTGGATTCCCGTCGGTCATACAAAGACTCTAAAAATGGTACCTGTTGCCTTCTCGCTGGGCGCTCAGCACAAGGGATTGGAGCAGGGACGAACGAGGGGTAGGCAATTTACAAGTTGCCGTCTGTGTGGGATTACCCCCCCCCCTCCCCTCCACCCCCACATTGAGGTACCTCCAAAGAGTGCATTGCCTTTTCCGTATACTTGGTAAAGGATTCTCAGCTGACATGAGGTGCATAGCTGCCTGCCCCTTGCTGGGCATTGAATGGGTTCGATTCCTCTCTGCACAAGTCTTCACTGCATGTGCGGATTATTACACACATCGTCAGTCTTTTCCATAATGTCTTTAGTACAATCAACAAAACCTGAGGCTGAATCTAGTTTTGTGGGTGAGGAGTTAGGCAGTCACCACGTCGGTCCGTCCGTCGGTCCACTTTCTTCGTTGACGGATCCCATTTCAGGTTCATCGAATTCCGAAAACTTTGCTGATTTCTCAACATCAGAGGACTTGCAGGAATTTGTTAACACATAGTGAATATATTGAATTCGAAACCTTACGACACCATAAAGTTCTCACAGGTAAACAACACACTGATTCGCATGAAGCTAAATTCTAAGCAACGTTGGATTTACATTGAAATCGGTACATGTGTCAAACATTCGAAGTCATCAGAGTCATAACGAAGAAATGATAAACATTAGTGTATCGTGTGAACCGAAATATAATTTAGTTTGAATCTAGAGGTAATTACATAAGATGTTTATATATTCAGTTAAGTGGCTGTCCCGCACGACAAACGATATTCAATAAAACATCATTTTAGACAACCCATCCCTCCCTCCTCCCTTCCCCTCGCCCGCAAGCATAACATTCTACTGACACATGGAACCGTCGTCATCATTGCTTTCTCGGAGATCGATGTACCCATTGATCAAATTTTGTCCATGCCCTAAAGGAGAGGTGAATGGGGGACGGTTTGGCGGCGTCACTATATAGTTTTGTTCATAAGTCACTTGTCATGACTGCTAGCACGTTTTAAAAATACACATTACTGGCCGCCACTCTCAATAACGCTACCGGGGGGTAGTAGGTGCATACTTGAGCGATTGACCATTCATTTTTAATTTTCATAGTTTTTGTATTGTCAACCAGTCATAACAGGCAATTTGTACACGGCAACAACCTGGACACCAAGATGAATGAATGAAGCAGAGCTAGAGCCGCTCACAATTGGTACCATATAGCTCGGGAGTGGACCTTCCATTCTCAGCCGCAAAACGTGTAGAATGATCGAACTATCTCGTAATGACTCAATTTCGATCCTATGGTGTTAGATAGAACCTAGAAATCCATGTCACGATTACATGCAATCTATCAGAGAGTTAATGATAATTGTCGAATAGGATTATTCCTCGAACCATCGTTGATATCTAGAAGGGACCTGATATACTGAGAATGATCTTCTCTTTTGAATGAGAAAATTGTATGATGCGAACCTTTGTTCCGTGCCATGTAGGCGTAGGCATCGCCGTAATAACATCTGAATTTACTGAAGACCGTTGTTTATGCACAAAACCACAATGGTTCCAGATAGACTATAGGTAAAGGCCGCATTTGAACCACATATTTCTTAATTTGTCTTGATATGACTCGATGATGCTATTACAACTTTTATATGTGAGGATCTAGTGTTGATGCTCAACCTCGCATCTTTTTCAGCATTAGTGAACCACTTTCCTGCTTTCGAATCTATGATGTTAAACGCATGGCATGGTTAAATGAACGTTGTGGACCAATCGGGATCACAATAGCTAGCTGATAGCAGTATACCAGTATGCTTCTCTTCATTAAATGTCAATACTCTTACTTCCTTCTCTCAATGGGAACGACAATTTTCTGTATATTTTTCAGAATTTAGAGAGGTGAGTTTCGTCGACATTACTCGTTCAGGCTCCTTTTTAAGTCGTTAACGTCTCAATTTGTGAGGCCTTGAAGTGCCATTAGCAAATTGTGTACTGAGAGACAAGGAGAATGTGTTCCTTACTTTGTTTTTTTGGAGGCGTGTTAAATAAATGCTCTGAGCGATTTGGGCAATTGAATATACAAATAAATTCCGAGCATTTATAGCGCAATTTCCTGCGTTCCTAGCCAGTCAGCCCGACTGATGCCGCTGATCTTTGAAACTGGATCGTCTTGTTTGAACTGGCATTTTATGGAGAGATGACGCGAGGCCAATTTCAAGGTACATATTGTACAATGAATGACTTCTGCATATTTTGATGCATAGCTGAATCAATATATGACAAAGCTCTATTATTATTATTAGAGACAGTTTGGATAGAGACAACGATTCATATTGAGAGATTCGGGCAAATAATATATCCTAAACGATAGGAACCCGCATAACGAATTGAAAGAAAAACAAAAACCTCTACTGCTCACAAGAAAATAGGTCAATCCATATGCAAATTATTATGAAGAAAGAAACTATTATGGTATGTTCCATATGATCGTTTTATCCAATATTCCTCACATTAGTACAATGGTAATAATCTGGTCCCAGTTTGCATGGCATCCGTAGCTTTACAAAATACTTTATGTAATCAGTTTGGGTAAGAAATAATTAAGTTTAGTAGACGTTTTAAGCAGGTTGGAGATGGTTGTTACTGTTTCTTTCACTAACACTATGCTCACTATTATTAATAGTTGCGGAGGAGTGATAGCGACATGGCTTTACAACACGCCAGAGGAGAGATCTTCAGGTTTCTTCACTGTAGACCTAACGCATTGGATTACATCTGATGGTAACTTGCACCATGAACCATTTTTCGGGTTTACTCTATCTTAACCTTTCTTTTATATGAACATGATTCAATTCCGCTGAACTTGAAAGGTTCAGGCCAGACAAGTTACATCCAGATCATTCAGATGTATCAAGTTTCCCAATGCGTTATGTGATTAACAGGTTCGAAACGACTTTAATTCGTATGCAGTACCCTACGGAGCGTGCGATTGTATAATATAGCAGTAGCCGTGTGGAGGTCGTTTCAACCAGGGAGTCGTGATAGACTAAACAGAACGTGCTTCCGTCCTACTACACGTGACCTGCATTGAATGGATTGGAAAGGTTTCTGACCATAACAGACGTCGTTGAGTAAGATCGCAACAATGAAAGGATAAAAGTTACACTAAGTCATTCAATTCCGAAATGGATAAAAAAAAACCCATAATAACAAGAATGCCCAAGCAAGAAGAGTTTCTATTTCTAATTCCTTCCAAATCTTGAGATATTATACCGAAAAAGCACGACGTAGTCGTTGGTCTTGATTCCATACTTGTGGTAACTATGCTTAGCATTACGTATTCATGATGGCTTTGATTAAATATAAAAAAATACTCGCTTTAATAATTTCGAATTGGTGCTTACATATTGCTACTGTTGGTGATATCATTTCATATGATTTTGAGGAATATTCTGCCGAAAAATGTGCAAAGCAATACGACTAGATTACCAACGCATAACACTACTTTTTCGTTGAATTCCAGCAACGTTGTAAGGCTATCGTTCTACAATGATCAGAAGCAGTGAGACTGCTAGTACAACTCCAAACTTCAGTAATTAAAGAAGACAAGTGAAATTCTCGATGGAAGTCAATACACTGCAACTGAATTAGGTTGCTGGTAATCCGGTAACCTACTGGCGTATATCGCCAGTATGATCAATCGGAATAATAACTGCGTTTTATTTTGAAGACAGACAACCCAGTCGATGGCGTGAATGATCTACGTGAAGTGACTAGGAACGTTTGAGGCACACGTGCGGTAACCGATAGCTGCAGGGGGCTATGAAATTAACAAACACACTTTTACGGAATCTAACCCAGGTGACAAGCCCTCATCACCAGACACTGGTGACCACGTTGGCTCGACAATAAAGAGGTAACATGAAATACATCTCGTTGCAATTGAACGCCCAACTTCCGCCTTTTAACAAGCCGGCTCATGTGCTGTTCAATTAGAGGTCCGTCCGCCGTGTGAACATTTTTTCAACGCCAAATCTGATTCGTCGTACCTTCCAGAGCTAACGATCTGCGAGTCTTAAAAATGACTAAAATTCCTAATTGAGTTTATAGTTTTAGTAACATTTAGAATGAAATTGATGGTATGAGTGGTAACTGTGGGACCGGGGTAAAGACTAATCAGACAAGGTGTTATGGGTTCCTGGAAGTTTACTCGCCTATACTGGTGACCTGCACCAATAATGCGGCAATCGCTACTGAGGCTTTCCTTTGTGATGGTCACGGAGGGTCCACGAGATTCCCCGTAATACAACGTCAATATAAAGTAGCACTTGACAATCCTGAAACGAAATAAACTATGAATGTGATCTGAAATAAAAAAACACACAAAAGTGTTCACCTGGCTCATCTTATCCAGGAATAAGATTATTCCATACCATATGAATACCTACTCCTTTTATCAAGACGTAAATTCCGTGTGTGTTACACAGTGTTGTTGTAAGTTCTACACAACCTTTTAAGTGTGTACAACCTGCCGGGTGCTTGGGATTACATGCACAGGATAGCTGCGTGCCATCTTGAACCAGGATAGAGCGAGACTTTGTACGACAATGGGGAGAAAACGCAACCATTATCTGTTCATTTCCCGTATCCCCTCCACACTAGCTGGAAGCCTTTGATACATGAGAGTATTATCGGAGTATAGTTAACTGAGCTATGAAGAATCTTTATTCGGAAATGAAAACATTATTTAGCCTGTATGATTCCAAGAATTGCGAAAGACGTTTGAACGCGATCTTCGAGAATTATAAACAAAAGTCGCCCATCACTACCAGTTCGTTTTAACGCGGCATAGTTAAATGGTGACCAATTAGTTTATGATACAGACAAATAAAAACAAAACAATTTTCTCTCACGCTTGGCTGGTACCACGACAATGGGGGAAGATTGACGCGTGTTTACACGGGAAAGCTGTGGGGCTATCATCACACTATAAACATAAAATTGATAGCAATGGAAACAAACCGTCATTCAACTTTGTTTTATTGCCTGAAATGAAACCTAAATCGCTGACGTTGTATTGTTTTAAGAACCATCCGATATCCAATGATGACATTATTACGGACCTGAACGGATAAAGTGGCCGCTAGCGTTGAAGAGAGCGCACGTATTGAGACGCCTTATTGCAGATAATGATGAGAATTGTTATAGTCAGAAGGGTTATTCATGCGGGGCGACTGCAGTGAAAGTGGTACTGGAAAAAAATTGTAAGTAGAAGAGAAAAGTGATTACCCAGATTCACTCGTATGTCAGAATTCAGAATTAACTGAATTCAAGGTAATCCGAGGTGAGGTATTATTTTGTGATGCTTTGCATCGAGGATATAGTCGTTGTAACTATGTAGGTAAATGAATAGGAGCACGCAAACGTCCTTTGGGAAGATCGGATATTGAAAAAAAAGTTCACATTTCATATAGTCCAAAGCTCTCGCAAACAGTGTGGGGAATCGGGAAGTCGCAAACGTTAACAAGTCGCAAACAGGTGCGCGAAAATTCCTAAAAACGTTGTTAGTGCGAACGTTACCGCATTCTGGTGTGTTTGCTCGGCATTTAGTATCGACCGCGGTCGTCAAAAACTCGTCACGTTTTTTCGCGACGTTCGTGATATTCGCAAAAATCGTCGTGAAACTCGGATGCCAACGCTTTGTAAAATGTCTCGCACAGGTTCGCGAAAGCGGCTCAGTTCGCCCGACCATTTTGGCGACTATCAACGACTTGATTGAGGGAGGGAGAAAGCAAGATAATCGCGTGAAGTCCATTCGGGTGAAGACAGGCACGCATTTATCCGCTCGACGGGCGGTCCGTGTTGAACACATAAAGTACGCTACAAGTGGTATAGTTGACCATGACCTGTGGAACAATCATCCTTACTCTCAATTAGGAATTTAAGTTTTTGTCATTTTTTCATGACAGTCTCTGTGTATCTATGGGTAATAGACTATGCTATAAAGCAGTCATATGCGGACGTTATTTCCCAGATAAAAGGGGGGGGGGAAACGACTGTTTTCATATTGTCATTCATATTGTCATGGGTCAACAAACATTTCGATTGACGCCATGTAACCCTCTGGGGGGGAGGGGGGGGGGGGTGAATAATGAATCCAAAATCGACACTCTTCAGTAGCGAAAAATTATGTTTAGTTGGTTTCCTTTTGAAAAATCACCACTCTCACCGGTTACCCTTATCTGGTTTGTCATTTTCCGTAGTTTATGGAGTGAGCCAGGACACTTGAAAATAGGTAGGGAAATCCTGGATTTTCGATTTACTCATGGTTGATCAAATGAAGAAAGTTTGACAGATTAACCAATGTCTACGGCCTTCTGTGTGCTGTTTCCGACAATGCTGTCAAATGTAGCTAAAATAAGGGTATTAGTTCTACATCTCCGATGGAATAGCAAAATTTCATAACGTCGAGAAATGAATAAAAGATGAATAGAAAAATTCAACCATACAATACAGAATGGAATCGCCAAGCATTACACATACACGCCAATAGGGAGATGGTCTGATTTTCTGCACACGTTAGCTAGCTAATCGTTTACCAGAGTTGAAAAATCTCCAGGAAACACATTCGATTTACTCCTGAGAGTAATCCGGCCAAAAGGTAATTTCAGATTGGACCATTCAACATTTTCTCGCGACGCCGTACAAGAAACAACATGTTTTAAACACAATTCCATTGACCCATTTAACGGAACGACTGCAAAACAACAACAGAAATGGTGCATTTGTGACAGGAGCGACTACGATACAAGCAATATTCATCGCTCTTAAATATGATACTTCTTAATATGAGTGCATCCCAAATGACATTATTTCATATTCACTATCCGAGTACGAGTAAAGGCATTCTGTGCAGAATACAGCAACTTGAACGGCGAGTAATAAGACTAACAAAACGCTAAAAAAAGAGTTGCTGCTAAATCCGAAACTCGAAGATGGCGCGGGTGATGAGTACCAATTAGCGACGGAAGGGTAGTAACTGTGGGGCGGGTGGGGTAAGCTCAACGCGGCGGGTGTTCTCATGTTCTCATATTATATAATATATATATATATAATATATATATATAATATATAATATATATATATATATATATATATAGATATATATATATATAATATATAATATATATATATACTATATAATATAGATATATATATATATAATATATATATATATAATATATATATATATATATATAATATATATATATATATACGGTCGTCCTACTTTTGGCGTGTTTTACACGCAGGATGATGCAGACGTACATGCAGTTAACACAATAACAACATGATTAGGCTGATGGCAAGCGTTTCATATTCCGGACATTCTTTCACGGTACCTCTCTAATATATTGTCATGATAGTCCCGCTGTTAACAAGTAAAATGTAAGAATGACTGTGCCCTTCCTATCAACCAATCGATTACCCACATCCACATCCCAACACACTCGGTAAGTGGTAAAAGGCAATTAGCTAGCGTCCATGTTCTGGTGTATTTTAATCAGTACCGTATCTGGAGCGATTTATAGAAGGGGTGGGGAATTGGTATTCCCCGATGAAAACATGATTTCCTCGAATCGTGAAGATTACAATTTTTACGTTACTTGATCAACATCTCTCAACCATTATATTTTTGTGACGCGCAATTATCTGTGAAGCGCTTTTGAGCATGTGGAAGAAGTGCTATAAGTCACTGGATATATTATTATTATATTTGTTTACACTAAAAACTCATTGTGTTGATTATTCTAGGGAATTCCAGCTACCAACCAAACTCTCAACGCATGACACGTACAAATTCCACGCAGTATTTGTCGTATGTGTATTGTGTATTTGTCGCTATTAAATCTTGACTCGACCAGACACAAGGTGCAAAACGCATGTCCCGGCTCGTAATTTCATTCACCTTTACAATAGCGTGGAAAGCCTGGTATATGTTAACACCGGTATGTTAATTCAGACATACACTTATGAAGGGCACCATGCAGCTGCGAAATACATATTTTGAGATTACAACAGATAGGCCTATGTGAATTACGTTTACTAACGAACGAACCTCAAAGAGTGCCTGTCGTTATTGTTAAATACCAGCAAATAGCATTTCACTACATCGTCTTTATACGATCTGTACGTGCCAATCGGGGGGGGATAGGACTGATTTCATAGACTGCCGTATATGATCACTCAGTTAGGTACAAGTCGGGATTCGCATAAGGGTGAAGACCATCTCACCCCCGCCTGAAAATGGTTCTTAGTTCAATGGGGATTGAACTGATGAGTCATATATTGAATCATCCAATCCAGTGACGATTTATGCAATTGTTCTCCGTTCATTTGAAGATTCCATGAAGTTCATGTTGACTGTACACTCTTAAAAATTGTGTGTAGAATTACCCCCGAGGATCACCGTGGAACTAGCTCACCTATCCCGGTGTTGTGTGAGAAATCACACAACAATCTATAAAGTTGTTCAAAGAATTACACAATTGTACAGATTATGATTGTGTAATTTCTCACACAACACCGGGCTTAGTCTTTTTCAAGACGCCGTGACTGTGACTCAATTTTGCGCTTCTCACATAGATCTAGGTCCCCTATATACCGATATAGCCCTTGAACAGTACGGTCCTAGATATGTTTTCGCCACGGACGTCTTGTAGGACTGTTCGTGAAGGTGTCTAATGCATATATGCATTAGCTGTATGAACGAGCAATCAATCATGCATCAAGTGCCGCCTAACGTTAGAAAAGACTGAGTAAGTTAGTCGAAAATTATCAATCTTTTAGGCCTACTTGCTCCAAAGATTATTCAACAATGGAAACGTGTTCATTATTTAGTAATCAGCGGCAAAAATTATTTCTCTTACCGTTCCCACTCGGCTGAGAACTTTCGCTGCAAAGCATTAAACAGCTTGGAAAACTTCACATTCTCGGCCCTCTCTCACAACTCACTAGGTCTATTTCCCATATTGTACTATTCATGTTGCCTATTCTTGTCGAATAAGATATTAAAATAGCAATAATAAATTGCGGACTTCTCCGACAGAAATGAAAATTTCGTTCCCATCTGTCAATATTATTAATTTTCATTCGAGATATTACACAAATATTTGGAGAGAAATATAAAACTTTTAGTAATGTTTTCGTTTATAAGGTTCCTCGTAGAACCCGAAATAGCAACCCACGGAACGTAAACAACTACTTGAAACGTGGTGTGATTGGCTTCTTTAGATGTGCAGGTATGAGGTAAAATTGAACAGTTCCCCAAGACTTAGCTATAAACATTAACCGCTGATATATACCATAGCCGGGAGAAGGCGCAACTATTCGTTTATTGCAACGAAGTTGGAGACTGCTAGCTACGTTTTAAGACTACACCTGGCTGGGTGTGGCGTTACACAACTTTTAAGAGTGTAAGAGCTTAAAGCAATGTGCAGTATGGTGATCATTGGCTGTATTTTAATCATGTTTTTACACCACCACGGATAATCAGCTGATTTTTCTTGGGCTCTCTGTCACGTTAATGAAACGAGTATTTGTCTCTCTGCAGTTGCATCCGTGTACGTCGACGCGTTAACTGTACAAATTATGGATTATTATCGGGCAATGAAAAACAAATCGTCCACCAGCGTTTGGTATCGGAGCGATCAGAAATTGACCCGGGTTTATGAAGCTTAGCCGTGTCGTGATCTGGCTGAAATGTAAACAACTACGCGAGAGCGTCACAAAACCATCATTCATCTTTCACTTTATTGCCGTCAAGCCGCGGGAATTTGACTATGGCATTAATTCAGTTTGCAACTGGAACCGTTGATGCCATAACAATTGGTTCCGAGAATGTTGCACTATGTGCGTGAGTACAGCAGTAGAAGAGTACAGAAAAAAGTTGTTGGAGGCATATAACAACGTTGCAGTGGATGGTTGACTACCCCGCGTGAGCTACCTTTGCTGGCCTTAGTAATATTGTATATAATCATAGTCACTGGAGTTTTCGAATACCCACGGTTTTGTTTCCATGTGAGTTTTTTTTTTTCTTTTTTTTTTTTTTCGGCCTTCTATTGAAGTACGGAGTGTGCACGTGATTTAGGCGAGTTGGCGGCTACAGCAATTTCATAACGCATGTAATTGCCTAACGTGGTAACACGCGTTGGTGTTGATTATGATCGTCCACAAAAACTAGTACCGCGGCGGTTTGTAGTTACTGTAGTAAAAAGCTACAAACTCACAACAGCCGCTGGTCGAAAAATGTTCCTGCACTAAAGAGGAGGACCGGAACTGCCCTTAGGTACACCGTGCAGCACGTATGTGTGTGTTGATGCTCGTCTAACCCTTAATGTGAGTTTCAGATGGTCGAAATCGCGTAAAGTTACTTCACCTGATTGCAGTCCGTGTGTCAACGAAAACGTCAATGATACGTCATTCCTGTGAAACCAAATTAGGTCATCACTCTACTGATAACGATATATTGTCGCCATTATTCGATTTTTTCGTGTATGCGAGCAAAGACTGGTCTCAATCAGAAGGCTTGAATCCCTCCGCAGTGATTGCTTAAAAGGAACCGATCACGATTTGCTGACCATCCCAATGTGGAATAAGCTCTTCATGATTTCTAATAATCACATATTTTTTCTATCGCTGAGCTAATCTCTGAGCCAACGATTTCTAGTACGAGTTTCTTAAATCGTGTTCCGTTGAATCCGTTCCCGTTTTGCTATGACTGTTTGAAGTCACTTTCGATTTTTGAATGTTTTTCGATGTTACTAGTATTGATGACCTGTGCACTGCACGACTGAAAAATTAGAATGTGACTGTCCCTAACAGGTGGAACTCACCCCACAGATCGCGTTACTGATTTTACCTCCTGAGTACACTGACGTTTGCCTAATCATCATTCATGCGACTACGGTTGGCAACGCACCACCGAGCCTATTATAATAATGGAGAGGGAGAGGACTGGGTGCGTCTTGTTTGTCTTGAGTTGAAGTATTATGCTCTCTCACCAAACCACACTGAACCATGCGCTCGTTGCTTCATAACCGTCACCAACGGGGGTGCTGTTTTGTCGAGTGTTAAGTTAGTGTTAGATAATTTTGGCACGCGACTCGAACGCGAATGATCACGTGATCAGTGATCACGTGTTTGTCAAGAAATTGTAATTTTGTCTGCGTTTTAGTCGACTGTAAGTGTTAGATAATTACTTAATTCCCTTTCAATCAAGGGTCCCTGATTGGCTGACAAGTCAGGTGAAATCATTACATCATCTAACGAGCTACACTCCGGGAGACTGATAGGTAGGCCCCACGCCCACTCCTAGTACTGATTTTGCAAACTGAAAGCAATTCCCAATAATTTGGCATACATAATTTTCTACAAGCTTATTGACAATGTCACATGGGCGATGCGTGCGGTCAAATTTATAGGTTCACGTCGTAAATATTGTCATGTACTGGATAGCGATGGTTGTTAACAATACACGAGCAGCGATTTGGGGCTCATCTCGGGCAAGAACAAAAGATGAATGAGGGTTTTTTCGGTGGTAACGTTACATTTTTTAAAGTTGATGGCGAAACACTATCCAGTTGTAATGCATCAGACTTAATCTAGTTCTCTGTACATAATATCATTGTCCGACAAAATACTTGTACTTGTCATCATTCGAAACTGTGCGCTGCATTGACGGTAGGAAATAATTATTATCTCATAGCGGTCTCCGAAACCGTACGAGATATTTTGCCCCTTTTACCTACTTTGATGCGGTTGCTACCGTAATGTATTTCTATGATAGAATTGTAGTGGCTTAAGGACTTTCACTAGGGGGTCCCTGTGATGATTAACCCATGGTGTTGGATGTTCTAGCAATTAGTGCACTCACTAATTTTTCTTTTAGTGGTTGTTGTGTGTGTGCATTTGTAACCGTGCGCAAATAGTAATACCGCCAACTTTTTCACCGTGGATCAACATACGCTGATGATATCTCTTAGGCATCAACTGGCGACATCTTTACAAGACATATCGAAGAGCGAGTGAACTGGAAACTGACTAAGAAGAAAATCTTGACATAAAAGCACGAAAACTGATAAATTTTCAAATCACAAAAGAATGGCAATGGGAAGTTGGAAGAAATGTAAATATTAGGAAGGTTTGTTGGGAACCGAAGCAGATATTTACAGAAGAATTGGTATCACCAACAACGCTTTCAACACTCATCAACAATTTTCAATGACATGCCGAGTAGGGTACAAGCATCAACCCTCCGGATTTTCGATGCCCTAATAAGTGGTCTTTTCTGTATAATTGTCGAACTGTCTGACCTGTGGGGTACACCGAAGAATCTTGATCACACAAATTGACACTGTTCCAAGAATCCTACTCCTACTCCGCAATGTTCTCAACATCAGAATTGGACCCCAATAACAATTGGATACCAACGAGAACTCTTGATGTGACCACCCAAATCCCCTTGGGCCTTTTCCTAGTAGGCGACATAGACTTTTGAGTTTTTTCGGTCACGGTCGCGAGACTCCACGAAGAAATCTCCCATCGAAGATCGCTCTAGCAGCTGAGAGAAGCATTGATACAATACTACTAAGTGCCAGTTGGGAGACCCGTGACTACCTTGCTCGGAAATCAAATCGCCAATTCAGTGACATCAAATTCACAGTTTTAGGAAGCAATAATCCTTGCGCAAGATCTTGATGCGTGGCGGAGATCGATCACTGAGCACGCGATCGGATAGACAGACTCAACTTACTACTACTCAAGGCGAGATCCATTTGTGGGCGGATGCGGGGTTCGATATGATTTTGAAAATCGCAAGTTTTTGGCGGATGACGAAACTTTTTCGAAGGAAAAACAGGTGTAGGAGGGTGATCCGGCATGACTCAAAATATGTAATAACTCACAAAACTCGACATAAATTGGCTTTTTTAGGAAGATCTTCCATATAATTTCCGTTTGCGGGATGCGGCATTAATTCCCGCATTCGTACGCGTGGAAATTTTGCTGACCTCTGTGTCGTTTCCCATTTAAAAACAAAACCAAAAAAATTCAAATGAATAATTGCTGCTATTGCCAAACTGGGATTATCTCGCACCACGAATAACCGCTTTTTCGCCCTTACCAAATTTGTTTGCCCGTGAAAGCGAGCTTATGGTTTTTCACATTCACCGCACACATCCGAATCTCGCGTATATGGAATTTCGCCTTTAGGCTCCCTGCCATCATGCGCGTCTACGGCGAGTGCCGCTCTCTAGCAGTTTATTATACCTAATGTCCATAATCTGTGAATCGGCGCTTCAGTACAGCATGGCGCGGGCTTGACACGGCAACAACTCAGCTCATTTGGATGTCCCTTGATAAAAACGTATTCTGCGACATATTTTCTCCCTAATCCGCAACCACCAATTGAATTCATAGTTTATGCTGGTTACATATAGGCCATATTCTGCTAGTTATTTCACCACATGGGCTCGAGGTGGAAGGCCTACACGTCTCAGTTAATCAGAGTTACCCATTTGAACGCACATTATCCTTATTCAATTCAAATCGAACTAATCACAGTAAATATTATGTCGTCAACGCAGTATTATTGCTTTGGTTGAAATTTTTGAGACCGATGTCTCCACCACAGGTATTTGATAATTTCTCTTCAAATATCGAAAATGAAAAAGAACTATGTCTAGCTCCAATTCCTTGAGTTTTAACTCTAATTTAGTCGACATCGCTCCGCACGTCCTTCCGGTCAAGTCTGACAACCCTGGACTTCCTTCTGATATTAATGCACCCCTATTTTTCCTCATTGGCCCTATTGAGCATATTTAAAAGTAACCCAACAGAAAATTCTTCAGTTATTTATTTCCACAAACGTGCACGCACTACATGCCATGTACAATTCCCGTAATTCACGTGAAGTGGTCTATGAAAGCAGAAGCCTGTACAAGTATACCCTCTGATAGCTGTAATATCACATGCAAGCAACAATAGAAACAACCCACCCCACCCCTCCTCCCCTCCCTCACACGCTTTATTGACACAACAGCTCGCATGCAGCAATCAACTCGTGCGAACGTGCTGACAGAAGTATGCCCAGACAGAAATAACGCGTAGTTCATATGCCCTGACGAGTTGGATATTGAATATTTATTCTTTAACATATGGCATGCATTTCACACGTTGGCTTTCGCAGAACCTTATCGACTGCGGCTGCGGTATATCAATGTTATTTATTCCCCCCCCCCCCCCCCCCCCCCCCCCTCCCCTATTGATACTGGGATTAGTAACACAAATGACGAACGAAAAAGTCTATGATGTATCTCATATCCAGGAAGATAGAGTTAAAAGGTCAGAACCCAACCAAACGGCCCACCAACTACGCTAACAACCGTACTCAACTGCCGCACCCATAGACACCAGTTGTGCATAGGTAAGACCATGATCGCAAATTTTATCGGAATACATTACCTCCTGTCGACATTGCTTCCGCTTCCAGCTGGGTACAATTGATCCGATAACCACCGTCATCTACATTCCCAATAACCTGGCTAACCGGTTAATTTTCTAGCAAAGCTATTGACAAGTCAATGGGCGATTGCGTGCGGCAAATGGTTATAGGTTTAACGGGGCCGTCGTAAATTATTGTCCTTACAGACTCGGCTGTTGTTTAAAACAATACACGAGCAGCGATTTGGGGCTCATCTCGGCAATAAAGCAAAAGATGAATGATGGGTTTCTGGTGGTAAAGTTTAGCATTGTTTAAATTTGATGGCGAAACAAGCTCTCCAGTGTAAATACATCCGCCTAATCTATTGCTCTGTAAGTACCCTAATACTAATTGTCTGACCAAATGCTCGTAACTTGACCTCATTCGAACGTTGCGCTGCAGTGACGGTAGGAAATATTATAATCTCATCGGTCCCCGAAAAAACCCGGGAAATGTTGTGCCATTTCACCTACATTTGATGCTGTTTGCTATAGTAATGATGCTTGGTAGCAATGGTAGTGGCTAAGGACACGATTCACTGAGTTGCTGATTGTTAACCCTGTGATGTGTATAGCCCATGGTGCTGATGTTCCTACATCAAATTTATGCCTCACGAATGTGTCTGTTAAGTGTTTGTTTGGTGTTGTCCGTTTCGTTTGCGCGTCCCGCGATTTTTCATGTTTTGCGTACACAATTGGATGAACCGACCATGTTGAATTCGCACACCGCTAAATCGTCCACCAAACCCTCACGTTTTTCCTCCTTTCTTCTCCATTCCGGATTGACATATTTTTCATATTGTGAGTTCAGGTGAGGAAAAATTTGACATTTCGAGAAGGCATGCTCAGAATTCCAGATATTCATTTTTGTGTTGAAATGATCCTGGATGCTTGATTCATCACCACCTTCCCTCAGAATGATTGGATGGGCGTGGTAGGTCAGTCAGGATCCATTGATCCATGGTAGATATGGTGTGTTCAGGAATTTGAGGTCTAAGGTAACCATGTTGTCAATTCCTGGCCTTTTGTTTGGCCTGTCAAACAGCTTCTATTTCCATTCCACGTACAACGATTGGTATTCATACAAGTTTGTCAGTATTAATCATCTTGAACAATAGTACATATGGTGTTCATGAACTAGGGTAACGGTCATTATCGGGTCATTTTTTTTACATTACGAACGGTCAAGCAGCTTCTACGGTCCACAAAAAAGATGATCATGAAAGTTATGAGTTTCGGTAGAATGTTCAGGACGTTGATGTCCAAGTTCCGGCGGGTTCAATTTCTGCCGTTTTTGTTTTAGACAGCAAGCGACTCCTACTCCTACAAAAAGAATTGATGATCATTTAATACTCAGTACTTTCTCTTGACTAATGGTAAATAGGAGTCCATCCATCGGGGTCAAGTATCATGTAATTCATGGTGGGGGTCACATACCCTAATGATGTGCATTCTGCATGACTCATGCCGACTTTGCTCGATTGTTCACGAACCTGATGATTGTGGATAACTTATCAAACTGTTCCTAATACTTTAGCACATTGCAGAGAAAACCCGATTCATTCTGCGTAACAGGTTAATGCTAGTACTACCCACCATTTCCTGTATAGGTTGTGATACGCGCGAGACCTTCACGCTCCCTCCAACTCTAGTTTATCAACTCTTGCCACCGAAGTAACTGTAATGCCCCCTTGGGCTTTGATTCCTGAACCCCGCTAGATACCACTGGCCAAACAATGATACTGCCCGAGTATCATAGTACATGCCTTTTTTATATATTTTAAAGGAGAGTGATTTTGCCATTCTAACGATCATCGTTATGCCTGATTAAATAAAGTTGGAAATTAACTTACTGAACTTGTGTAAGTGTCGTAGTCCAACATCCTGATTGCTTGTGTAACAACTCTAATCGAGCACCTACGACTCATTAGCGGTGGGTTCGGGGTTGCTTACTGTTAGTGGACAGCATCCCACTGATGTGGTGTGCATGAATACAGTACCCGTGGATACGGGTTGCCTGCATCTAATTTCAACTGCTTCTACTGGGCTTCAAATTCAATCAATCTACATAAACATGATATGACATTCATCTGCAGAGACTGTTTCAACTCTACATATTGCAGCATAGACAGCTTGATTAAATCCACTAGAGGGAGGGCGTCCCTCTATACTGGCCGCGGCACCGACTGTCTTGGGTAATTGACCAAGGCGCATCCCCCCGAAGGTGCCGCAGTGTCCGCGTCTGGCGGTATCCCAGGAAGCGCAGTCGCTACGCGGCCTTCCGCTCCACCAGGCCAGCGATGTGAGGCGTGGTCCCCCAGACCTTAAGCCCCGTCGATGCGGCGGTTCCCCCCATACCCTGTCCTCTGCATCCGGGCGTGATAGGCTTTTACCATATCACTTCTGTCAATACGAATCCTGTGTATCCAGAGATAACACAAATAAGTAGTGGCCTCTCTCCTATCTCTGACTTGACAGTGGCGGCGCAATTCTGCGATGACCAGCAATCGAATCGTCGGGGTGGGGAATATAATGGGCGTACAACCCAATTTTAATAAACATGTAATATAGCGTTATTTTATAACATAACAGTAGCGTGGGGGTAAAGTTAGTAAACAAATTGGCCAGCGCCAACCTATGGTATGGGATTTGCACGATCCTAGGGAGCAGCACTACTGTATTCCGGTGCCCACAATATCTAGGTCACTGTCCAAAGACATGACTGAAGACACTATCTCGTAATTTGCAGATCGCCAATAATCATCACCTTCCTCCTTTAATTACCAGTGCACTATGGATGGTGTCATTTATAGTGTTACTAAGGCAACATGACAAGCTTAGACTTCCCTTCCTAGCTCCGCCTCTTCCGCGTAACAAATAAGTAGAATAAGCGGGTGAGGGATATATAACAAGGAGCGATAATAAAATAATGGTTCAACCAATAAGCAAACCCGGGCATTCTAAGTAACTTAACTGAGCAGTGACAATGCCTCTTAAAACATGACGTCCCCTATGGGGTTTGACCTGTACTATTAGTACAGAGATTGTAGTAATTGCCCAATCACAAATAGGTTACCGATGTTCCATCTGGTATACTAAGCACATATATTCTCTACAACTGGTAGGCCTCCTTCCTGGGCATTAGGTACCTATCACCATGGCAACAAAACTGTCTCACACTAGGAAATCTCTTGGGCATACCGGGTGGGGTTCAATGGAATGATGCTGGGTTGCGATCCAAGTGAATATTCATTACCGCCTAGGAACAATAACCTGAATTGTTACTTATTGGGGGCAATTATTAACCAACCAACTAATAGTCTGGGGAACTAGTACACACCGCATCAAACATTGGTTAACTTATTTTGTTCTCAACCAATACCATTCCGCATACGCATGTGTCATTCCTGACTGTGTGGTCGAGAACCTGCGTGGCTCATTCAGGATTGCAGACTGACAATGCCGAATGAATTTGTTGCATTGGGGGTAACAATACTCAACTCGATAAGCTCCACATTACAGTCAACACGTAGGGAATTATTAAATTAATATCTATTAGTCATTGTGCCCTCCCAACAAAATCTAGCAAAATCTGCGTTCAGGAACCCCCAACAGCTACATGTTTGAATAATTAACAAATTGGGGGCGTCATGCATCTACATGTAGGCTACAAAATTGAAATCAGCCAACTGGAGGAGCAACATGAACAGAAATATTGGACTCTTACCTGTGTGATACAGAGATAACACAAATAGGAGTGGCCTCTCTCTATTCTCTGACTTGACAATGGCGGCGCATCGTCGACTGACCACAATCGAATGGTGCACATGGACTGAGGAGAATGTTTTAAGGCCGAACCTTTCTTAACTCTGTCCCTGAATAGTGGTGCTGAGTCACCCCTCATGAACAAGGCAGAACCTTGTCATCCAAACCAGCCTGTCCCTAGTGCGCATTGACTGAGAGAGAATTTCCTGTCGTCCCCACCCCCCCATAACATTGTAAACATAGACCTGTTTTTCTTATATACGACGCCCTCATTGCCAATGGAGATCAGTTTGTGTGAAGGGGAGGGGCGGAGTTCTGTCATTACCCATACATGCCTCTCAAAAGGGAAAGTTAGTGGGTCCTAGAGACAAGGGTCCATCTACCCCTTGGTGACGCATACTCAGCGCCCATCCTGTCGCTAATTCACCATTAGTGGTCCAGACAAAGTCTGGCGTTAGCATCACCACTATGAGTCAACTTGAGAAAACTGGGTTTGACAGAGAGGTCACTGACTGGGAACTCTAACAGTGCCAGTGTCAGGGAAAGGGCAAAATTAGTACCTGACACTTGCTTCAGTGCAAGTGGAAATAAACTGCGACAATCGAGGACACATTTGATTCGAGTCAACTTCTGTGTTCAGACTGACCCAGGCTAATCCAGGTTTCACTATATTCACGGTTATACGCTAGGCTATGAGCAAGCCATTTTCTTAATCTAACCACAATTGAGATCACTCCCATCATGGTAGCTCATGCCTGGAAACACCCATCTGTACCCACGCGTCGGCCGTCTCCATCACCCGACCAGTCAAGCGGGAGATACGTTCAGCAGACCCACTGAACCTGACACGGTGAACGGACTTCCGCCGAAAGGTGCTCCATAATTCCCAATAAGACGCACTCGACGATCGCGAATCCGGCAGCCTAGCCTTACTATACGCCGCCTCCTCGAGAAGTCAACTAAACCCTTAAATATACTTAGTAACTGCCAAGCGGCCAAGGAGTTGCAAAGTGAGGTATATTTTAAAAAAAGAAACTAATCTCTGCCTCATTTCCATCAAGATTAGAGCTACTTCCACGTTATTACGACGCGAAACACCTAACAACCTAACGCACTGTCCAAAAGTAGCCAAGGACGGAAACTTAATCTTAGTACATGACACATGGGGCCTCTAACACTGATTAGCCTTCCGACTGATCGCCCCAGGGAACCACGAATCGCAGGTTATGCAGCAGTCATCCGCAGGTCAATCTAGGTGAAACGAACCCTGTCTTCACCAATAGAATTGCACACACAGGGCAGCCGAAGTATATGCGACCTCCCATCGTTCTGTCCATACAGTGTTGCGAAGGTGTTCCGTAACATGTAATATGGCCGCGCACACGGGACAACCCGCGAAGAAGATACCACCAGCGCATCTCACATCTCTCCCATTTTTTGGAATACAGAACTTTAAAACATCAAATATGAACAACGGGTTGGTACACCACTGCTCGGTACGCTTAGCTTGAGTGTGGGGGTTGAATCGCAAATACACATATCATCGATTATTTTCAGAACATGTTCCAGTTATGTAATCCGGTTACCAATCTACTGATGTAGTCTCGTTGGGCCTGGAGTTGACCGATAGTTTATGGAATAGCATAGAATGTTCGAACAGACCGAAGACTTTTTTTACTTGAGAGTGGCTCATTCGAGCGCACCTTCATTTGCCGTCTCACAAACTCCCACAGAGGACTTGGCCTCCTTAATACGTATTCCAGTTAGATACGACGGAACCCTCATCCAGATTCTGTATCCCACGCTGTGTGAGAGATGTTCTTGCGGCCTATAGAGTTATATTGTGTTGTTATTATCATGGAATACGGGGGTTCGCAGAGAACATCGAAGACTGAAATAATAAAGGTTCAACGCCATTCAAAGCCCCATCCCTGGTTACTTCCTAATTGCGTCGCAGACAGCCATAACTGCAGTAAGTATCTGACATTAATCCTGTTCAGGATATCATAGAAAAAAGGCCCAGGCACTGCAGGGGTTTAGCCCCTCCTGTGACATTGCACTGAGACTCTCCTCATCTCCGCGTTGACTTTCGAATTCCTGAACATCTCACAGATACCACTATCGTGGTAGCCCTGACCCGGTATCATCATGGTTAACCACTATATGTGGCAGAGATGCCTCCGTCTTCCATCTCATAAATACCCATTCTTGTCCCTTTGGATGACCTTTGAACCCAAGGGTAATATAACACACCGACGAGTATCAGGTAAATCCACCTCATCAATTTTTGTTCCTCACCAAACTGGTCCATTATGTCCTATTCATGATCTTCAACCTTTTCATCGGTCAAAGATTGCTTCATGGGTCAAGAACAGTTGTCTCAAGTTTTGGCACAATCGTCCAAACAGCTGATCATTCGAGGGTCCTAAAAGGGGAATGTTCCAGTCGATATATAATAGAAACATAACTTTATCAAATAGCTGTTGCGCTAAAAATGTGGATTACGATTAGACGGATCAACAAGGATAATTTATTTTGTTTGGTTTTAGTTTTTTAGCGGTAGGGGATCAGGAATGAACCGAGTCCTCATTAACGACCCCGAACCACAACAGCCGCAAGAAGAAGAATAACAGAATTCCTGAAAAAACCAAAAAATCTAGACCTGTTCCGAGGGGCTTAACCAACGAACATCTGCAAGAGTCTATTACACTTATCTTCGCTCCTTTGCGAGAGAATACCTCCATGTGCTGCTCTGCAAACTGCAACGTTACCAAGAATCTGAGACCATGGCCCCTATTATAGTATATTATTATTATATTGAATTAGACAAAATTTTAGCAGTAAAAAAATCGTCTTGCACCATTGAAGTCATACCAGGCCGCTTTAATTTTCCTCTTACGGCAAATCACGCAGATTGTGAACTAGTCTCTATGACCCTTTCTTTGTAACGTTTCTCAATTAGCAACTCATCTTTCGCGAAATAAGGATTCCACAACTATAGCACGGGATACTCCCGGTTATGTCTTTTTTACCAAATCCGAAACAGGCCTGAAAAAAAATGTCTTTGTGCAAGAAAACTGGAATTAGGTCAATCAAACCGGAGAATCCAATTCTTTTCCTAGGTCACTTTCGAACACTGCTTGAGGTTCACTGTAGAAATGACATGCACACCAATATCTTTTCGGAATTTACAACATTGATTTCTTGACCATTTAACTGAATGACTCATGGTGTTGACATCCGACACGCATCACTTTGCATTATCGCGTTGAAAAAACATTTGCCGTCGGAGGGACGCATTTGGAGCTCTGTCAATCTCTTTGAACAATTGCAGAACGTCATTATTCGAAGTACTTCCGGAATCATCTTGGTGTCTTCCGCAATTATCTGAACTCTAGATTCCACAGAATCTATGAGATCGGTTAATTTAGGCCAAAAAGGTAGGGACCGAGAAATCGACGTCGGTAACACTACCTGTCACCTGCCAGGTAAAAAAACGCATATTAATCAATTCCTCACTGCGCCGTATTGCGGAGGCCATCGTCGAATTCATGAGTGACCTCCGCATGCAAGATGTTTCTATTCACGCAGTGGGGAGGTCAGGCCTTGGACACCCCTTCCATCCGTTGTGGAAATTGGTTCGATAGATGGAGACTTGCAAAATGTTTCTAGTGCAGGCTTGGATTGTGGCTAACCTCCGTTTAATTATCGAAGAGGAAAAAGAAAAAACACAAGGGTTTTCACTTTGGACGACCCATCTATATTCTGCGGTCAAATTGTCATGCAGTATCTAAATGCGCCTGATTTGGCTCGTGATCTGTACAAATAAAATTGAAATGAGATAGAATGGGCGTTCAGATATCGCGTTGTTAACTGCACAGTGAGTGAAACCTATACGCGATACCTCGACGTTCTCCTATCACTCGTTGTGCTCTTCCGGTGACAAGACGCCATGTATAACCTTAGTCCAGAACCTATTGTCGCACATGTTTTTATAATCAATTTGAGGAAGAGGCAAACGCAGTCACTCTCCCGATTAGTGGTCATAATTTCCAATTCGAACAGCTCCCCTTCAGGGTGATTCGAGAATAAACACGAATGGATGTTTGGTCTTTCAGCAGAAAGGGGAGTAAGAGCCTTCGCAAGGAGGAGTATTCGGAGAATTGATAAAGCATGGGTAGAGTGTCGTGCAGATACGTAATACACCGCAAGCTCTGTGTGTAGTGGCGCACCTGTCATCTAATAAACCACTTTACCGAGGAGGCATGAGAATGTGCTTCCGGTAATTTTTCACGGGAAAATGGACCATCAGTAGATACAAAATATGCAGCAAAGTGGCCCGTGATTTTCAGGACGTACTCCTTGCATCTCCCCATCCTTGACAGATGGATTTAAAACCGAGAAACTCGACATGGAACGTATTTTGAGAGGGCAGACAAATACCTTCATGTCTTAAGATAGTGCAGTTTTTTCGAAACAAACACATTTTTTTCTCCTTTGGCCCAAATCTTGGTCAATACAAATTATGTATTTTGGGTGAATGGAAATGATATTTTATATTCCGATGGACCAAATGCCATGCCCGTGGGCTCATCCTATCATCTATCATTTACATTACTGTAATCTATTAATTGAACGTTACATGCTTACATGCTGTCGCTCAAAGCTTTGTACATTAGACCAATAACTCCTTAACGCTTTATCCAGGAAATTATTCAGAAACATGGTCAACGTGTCTCTCGGAGTCGCTCGAAAGTGGGCATTAATGCAGTTAGTCCGATCACACGAAAACCTGGTGTGAGATGGAGCTTCGGCTTCGGCCCAACGTACAAATTCGGCTCAGACCCACCAGTAGCTCCTCTTTGTCGGCTAGCTTGACAATTATGTCAGGGTTTCTCTTGAGTGATATCAATGCAGATCGTTCGTCAGGAGTATTTCGTTCAATAACCGTTAAATAACGATTTTAGTCAGCTGGAGCCGACGTGGAATGGGTTTTACTACCATTTTAACGTATATTAAGTCGCAAAAGAGAAGTAGGACATTCGAAGATCTTACGTGCACTCTCTCCAGTATTAGCGGGGTGTTATTGACTTATTGGATTATAGAGCAAAGTGATTGTTCAAATCGCCAATTTAGATCGAATATCACATACCGAAAACAAACACTAAGGCAATTTTTAGACTTATGATCCTTAATTATGATTAAATAATTAATTAATGCAAACAAAATAGCCAGTTAGATTCTTTCGAGCTCAACCAGACTCAGCAAGGTAGATTAACTGAAGTAGGTCTCTCCAAAAACGGCGGAATGGCGTAAACTTCCTACGAAACGACTACTAGAGATATTGTCTTTTAACGATTTTTACAAAGGAATGAACGGGCCCAATGGGGGGCTCATTTCCTCGGAATGTTTAGAGACGGGGATTACCAGATTACACAGATTGTCCTGGTCTGAGGCCCCGGAACGGAGGTTTTGTGTTTGTTTTTGCTCTCACAAGCGGCAAGATATTACGACATTTTTTCTGTTGGAACAATGGAATTGAACACAACCTCATATCGAGAGGATAGCTATTACTGATTGTTGAGTGTACATTGAAGATGATTTACATGGTGTTCGATCCGACAGTCAAGAGCGTTACCACACGTGACAAGCAAGTGTAACGCAACTGCACCTTCCCCGCGACGGGTTATGGGCTGGGATCCGGGATAGGAGAATTGAAAAACATACGCGAACCATTAAAAGTAGGTAATGTAACAGCTTGTTTTGAAGGGTGCACAATTTGTGATTGTAGTGATTCGTTTTGGTAACTTTGTCCTCATTAAACACCGCCAAACTCTTGTGATTTTGTGTGCGATCATTGGCAAGTAGAAAATGAGAGCCGTTACAATTCCATCTAGATACCTAGTTCGAAATACAGGAACGCCGGTCGTTCAATGCTCGTATTCAGTTTTTGTCTTTGTTCTTCTTCGTATTATGACGAATGAAGATAGGGTCTAGATCCATCGAAATTATAGGAATATCACTATATCAGGCGACGTAAGTGTTATTGTTCTCGATAATCTTATATATCATGTCATCGAGGTGACACTGCGCAAGCAAAACTATGTGTAACAGTGCGTTAATCTAATCCATCAATCATTCCTGCTTACGGCCATTCCCAGCGGTGACACCAAAAAACGACACAGTCACAACTGGTGGCCTGGGCACACAGGCGCAGCTGCTGCGTTAAAATCATTGAGCGCAGTCAAGGAGTCGTTTACATGGTTAGTTTGCCTTTATCTGCTACTTGCGTAAGAGCTGCGTTTCGTGACAATTCGATACGAGCGGGTGGATTCGGGATTCTTGAAATTGAGTAGGCCTACAGGACATCAATATAGCTCCAAAGAGAACGAATTACGGAAATTATGCAGTGGCCTCGGAAATATATTATGAAAGGCGATTACAAATCCAAGATGTAGCAACATCTAATTCGACACATCTGTCGATTTAGGCGAAGTTAAACGAAGAAGCGAGTACGTGCATGTGGCTGGCCAATACACTGCAAGATGAAATCAAGTTCTACTCCACCTGTTGATTATGGAGCACCAGTTCGACACAGTAAGTGTCACATTATGATTGCCCTATATTCAACGCTTCCGGTCTAATGTTCTGTTGAGCGGCGCGTCTATCGGTGTGTATATGATCTAACGCCTTATCCCCTCCCAGTGTGAAGAGTGGGTATAATATTGAGACAAATTCAGTCGAATAATTCTGATGTAGACCACAATCTCTTCGAGGCGTGTCGGCACTCGCAGGCAAAGTTTTACATCATTATAAAGAACATAAATATAATCGACTGAGAACTGAAATTTTCAGTGGCTGTTCCATATTACGGTATACTAGAAGTATACAGGCGCCCTCGGCGTTCACTAGGTACGCCAGAACGTATACCTCGAACGATACATTGTGCCTTGGTAGGAACGGTGCAAGAAGTGACCGGATATTTTACATTGACATTCGATTGAAATCCTCTCAAAGTGCAACTCAATATCGATACAATATATCGGACGTTAATAAATAATCTATGTAAACAACCTCTAATCGACGCACCTACGATACTCATTAGCGGTGAGGTCGGGTTGACTACTTGTAGTGACAGCATCCCATTGAGGGGGTGTGAATGAATAAAGTACAAGTGGTGTACGGGTTGGACTGCCATTCAATTCACTGCAAATTTACTGGGGCTTCAAATCAATACTAAATGCATAAATCCGCTAACATTGATTGACCATAAAACTGACGAGACATGTATTCAAATTCTCGGTATGGGGCAAAACACAACAGTGTATTAAATTAACAACTAGAGGTTAGTGGGGGGTCCCCCTTATTCCCGCGGCACCGACTGTCTTGGGTAATTGACCAAGGCATCCCCTCGAAAAGGTGCCTAGCGTCAAGTCTGGCGGTTAGCCCAAGAGGTGCCGTCAGCAACGTCCTTCCGACACCAGCCAGCGATGTGGCTGTTTGTGAGGCTGGCCCCCAGGCTTACGCGCCCGTCGATGCAGGCGGTCCCCATACCCCTGTCCCGGCATTCCGGCCGTGTAGGATGGGACCGATCACTTGCTGTCAAAATTACGAATGCCAACCGATCCAGAGATAACACAATTAGTAGGGCCTCCTCTTATTCTCGGACTTGACAGACGGGGTGGCGCAATCAGCGATGACCAGCAATCGAAAGGTCGGGGTGGGGAATAATGGCAGTACAACCCAATTTTAGATAAGCATAGTAAATGATAGCGTTAATAACATAGCGGTAGGCGTAGGGAAGTAAAACAAATTGGCCAGCAGCCCAACTATGGGAGGACTTTACAACAGATCATAGGTGACAGCACTGCTGTATTTCAGGTGGCCACAGATATCATAGGTCATGCACTGTCAATGAAATGGACTGAATACCAGGCTCGCTATTCTTGCAATCGGACATAATCAGGTAAGGTTTCGTTCAACGGCACGCTGGCACTATGGTGTATATATAGTGATATGAGGAAAGGTCAATGACAAAGTACTCTCACTTAGTCGCCTTATTACGACAGAACAAATAGTAGAATAGGTGGGGGAGGGGGCTATATATACAAGGAGCGATTATAAAATAATGAGTCAACCATGAGCGGGGGGTTGGCAACCCGGGCAGTCTAAGTAACTTAACTTGACAGTGACCAAGCCTCTTAAACATGACGTCATCCTCTAATGGGGTAACCTGTACGATAGTACAGAGCAGTAAGGCCCAATCACAAATAGGTCAACCGATGGTCATCTGGTAGTACATTACCACACATATCTCTAAACTGGTTATAGGCCTCTGGGCATTAGAGTAACGTTCACCATCGGCAACAAAACTAGACTCAAGCACAGGATGGAAATCTCTTGGGCATACAGTGTGGGGGTTCAATTGAATGATGCTGGTTGCAGGATTCAGGTGAATATTCATTCCGCATAGGGGACAATAACCTGAATATAGTTACATTAATTGGGGCAATTCATTAACTAACCAAACGAAAAGTTCTGGGGGGAACTAGTGAACAACCGCATCGAACATGGGTTAAATTAATTGTGCCCTCAATAAGACCATTCATACGCATGTCATTCCTGACTGATGTGGCTGAGGAATCGAGCGGGCTCCATTTCAGGATTGCATATGACATGTAGAATGAATTTGTTACTTGGGCGGTTGGTAACAATAATCAACTCGATAAGCTCCACGTCATACAGTCAAAGCAGTATAGAATTATTAAATTAAATATAGAACTAGCATTGTGCCCATTCAACAACAAAATCTAGCAAATATGAGCAGGACTCCAACAGCTTACTGTTGAATAATTAACCTGGCAGTCATGCATCTACATGTAGGCTGCAAAATTAAAATCAGCAACGGGGGAGCAACTTGAAAAGAAATATGACTCTTACCGTGTGATCCAGAGATAACACCAATAGTAGTGGCCTCTCTATATTCTTCTGACTTGACGTGGTTGCGCATCAGCGATACCACGCAATCGGAATGGTGCATAATAAGGTATGAACATGTTTTAGACGAACAATTCTTACCTCTCTCCTGAGAGTGGTGCTGAGTCACTCCTCATGAACAAAGCAGAACCATCAGACCAGTCCTGTCCCCAGGCGCAACGGTGAGCGAGATAGTTATGTCGCCACCCCACCCAGAACATTGTGAACATGACCTGTGTTCCTACTAAACCATTCATATGCCAAGGAGATTATTTGTGGTGAAAGCAGTGAGGGAATGGTTACGGTCAGTAGCCCATAAATTCCTCTCTCGGGAAAGTTAGTGGGACCCAGAAACAAGGGTCCATCTACCCCTTGGGAGCGGCATACTCAGGCCAACCTGTCGATGATCACCATTAGTGGTCAAGGGACCAAAGACTTGGGGCGGCAGCACCACTATGAGTTCAACTTGAGAGAACTGATGGGTTGACAGAGGGTCACTGACTGGGAACTCTGAACAGTACCAGGGTTCAAGGAAAGGGCAAAATTAGTAGCTGCTACATATACCCAATGTCAATTTATGATACATCGTGCAAGCGGATTTCTGTCGTTACGTCATATAACGGAACCGGACTAGTATTCCCGGGTAAAGAAAACGCGTATCGACGCAAGTATTATTTCACCCCCCCCATATGGGTATTCGGAATGAGAGGTAGATGCATCAGATTCAAAAGTAACCATAGAGATCTGCTGACGAAAGGAGCCTAGGAATTCAATACCATCTCATCGACCGAAAAAATTGAGATTCCAGCGATTAATCACTGTTAATACCTGTAATGAATGTCCACCAACATTTATGTGCGGTCTAACCTGTAGGAAGGTAACTGAACGTAAATTTCCAATTCCGGACCCAGAATTTGAAACACGATAATATTACTAGCAATCTCGTTGCGATTATATGTAAAACTAACTTCCTGAATCGAAATCACACAAGCAGATCACAGAGTCATCTATGGCCCTCTTATGGCGGAAAAAAAACAGGATGGACGGTTGTTTCATGTATGGTAAAGTACATTACGTTCGAGTGTAAATGACTAATAATGTGTGAGTAAATGCCTTCAAAATAGGCAATGGTATCGAAAGCCCTTTCCACAGTTTTTTTCGGCGACCATGAGAGGCTATATTTCATAGGGATTCTTGTACGCTCCGCGCCAATACTAAAGTAAGCGACTTTTCTATAGTAGATGTTGCATTGCTGATTCCCATCTACTGTTTCTTATAGTAGTATAGGTGGTTTGAAAACACCTTGGTCTATATATCAGCCTGACTTCCTATAATATACGGAACAGTAAGGGAGGCCTACCGAGCAATACTAAGAAGGCATACACATACAGGAAGGTGCTGTTTGTATGACGTCACGTCGAAAACCGTCCCACTGTACATCGAAATTTAGGTATTGACTTGTCATAATGACGAATAACCGTAATCTTCACGATTGCAAATTAGACGGTTTTTCGAATCCGCACACATACGTCACCGTCACTCTTCGCATATTGATACCTTTTTGACGATGAGATCACGGGGAAGTCTCGTTTTAGGGATAAGGGCATTTATAGAGGAGCAAATTGCCAAGACAATATAGTTAATCTGTATTACTTAAAGTTCCATTCAACCCTTATTTCATGTCCTCCTTTCCAGCCACAAAGCTACCCGTACTGTATTAATCGTTGTATTTGACTGAATAAAAAACTAAAATTGGGAAAATCAGTTGAAACATAGTATTAGGTAAGAATTCGTAATTTCGCGGAATAGGTGCCTTTAGCGAAACATAAAATTTGTTGCGGCCGGCCGGCTTTTTTTTTTTATCCGCGGACTGGCCACCATTTCTCCAAGAATAAGTCAAATTAATTTTATGCTCAAACAATTCGACTGAATGTCTTCTTGTAGATGAGGCATCGAACGACTGAACGATGGCATTCATTTTCAATATCATTGATGCCTGTTTTTTCTAATATTTCAGAGGCTGAATGGAACCTTTTAAGTAAGGTGTACTGAATTGTTTTCCACAGCCAATGATACACATTACTGATTGGCTTATGCCATTTAGTGAGCTCCCTCGATAACCGACTGTGATTCCCTAGGGGGTCCTTATGGGGCCTTTCGAAAGGACAGTCGTTTACGATAGCCTCGGGACATGACACTGCCATGGAAATGACACTCCATTGTATGATAGAACAAATTTAGGTATTAAAGGGTTGTCGCGTATAATCCCCTGTTGTTATATTCTCAACTTAAAGTGCTAATGAAAAAATAGTTTTTAGAAACTTAAGCTGCTCGAACGAAAAACAGCTATCGGTATTCCCCTCAGTGAATAAAATGTGATATGTGTTCCATCAAATTATCGGATTACTCATTTGCTCAGTTAAATCACTGAAGTTTTACCTGCCTCGTTGGGTCACCGGGTGCTGCATTTAATTAAGTGACAATGCGTCCATACCATAGATTGGGTGGAGTCAAGGTTTTAAAATAAAATCGTGTCGATAATACGGAGGTTTTCGAGAGTCATCGCTATAATTAACTCTAATTTCACGGTGGCACATACACTATTTAGGGATGTTCGGTCTGAGTATGTAAGCATACTTAACGAAATGTTGGACAGAAACTACAGCAGCAGAGACTCGTTCATTGGCGTAGTTTGAGAAGGCTAACCGTAAGATAATATCGGTCAGGAAAAAAACAAATTCTGCATGTGAACAAACTTTCTCATATTGACTAACTCTAACCCTAATTCCTATAACTCAACCCCTAACCCTGATAGAGGACACGAGTGATCCCATATAATACAATCAGCCAATCAGAGGGCACCTTCTTGGAGGTGGTAATGTACGGTATATTTACCATGAATTTGCTAATCGGGAATACTTGGGAAAGAAGAGATCCAAGACTGGGGCCGATGATCTCTCCATTCGATACTGTGTTGGTCAAGTGGAGGGACGTCTCGAATCAATACATCCTATAACTAACACAACGGCCCCCGAATACCTCCGTCATCTCCCGAACCTTTGTTTCCGACCACCCCCCCCCCCCTCCCCGGCCTTCTTGGACTTTATCGATTACGTTAGATGATTGAACTGCGACGCCCTAATAAGAGGAGAATACAGAGCTTACAGGTAACTTGCAATGATTATAACGAACAGCGGATTCGGAAGCTTTGTAATGGATAATCCTCAAATTTACCTAGAGACCAATTACCTCAAATTTAGGAGCTGCTTTCGCTGGGTTTCGCCGATAATCGCTCAATGGAGTGAGAGTATAAACTAATTATTCCCACATTATTACTTGCAACCTGAAGGCTCCAAGCCGCTCCCCTTGTCGTGAGATAGGTGCGAAAATCGCACAGTACTCCTAATCACATGCGACTCAATTATTCCACGATGAATTGATAGTCATGAAAGCCAATTAAATGCACACAATTAGGAAGTACCTATTTAGCACTTACGTTTTAAGATTTCTTGACAGAGTCAAAGGAATCTACGTAGGTCATCTCATGGTGGTGTGTGTTTATGTGTGTAATCTAGGGTGTGGTGTGACGCCTGGCTTGTTAACACATAACTCACTCGAACCCCGCCTGGGTGGATGAATCTCATACTTGGCATATTGGCGTATTGAATTCATGATCCCTATTTGTGGGGTCAGGTCAGAGGTCCATCTGATTCCCAGAGGTCAAAGTGAAAATTTGGTAACCACGATATCTGGGCGCTGTGTCACCAGAGGTCAAAGTCGATAAGTTCAAAAAAGCTTGGCTTGATTATGGCTGTGGGAAAGTGTATGTAGCTCCATCATGAGGAGTCCGAAACCCTATTGTTCGGTTGAAGCGGGGGTCCACTTTGGGGAAAGTAGGAAATTGTGAAAAAAAGTGCCATTTGGCATTTTAGCTGTGTAACACGTAAACTTGACCACACCTGAATGAAAGCTCATAGTGGGTATGTGGGTTCCCCACGATGGTACATGATCCCTAGTTTTAGGGTCAGTCAAAGGTCAAGAGGTCAGAGGTCAAAATCAGAAAGCTCAGTTAAAACACGAGTAGTCCAGAATGTTTGGCCCAAAATCAAGCTGAAATTTGTTATGGGAAGTAAGTACAAGATCCCATGTTTTGGTGTGGTCGCGGGTCACCAGGTGTTTGAGGAAATTTTTGGAAAGGGAGAAAAAAAATGGATTAATTTGGCCAATTTCAGATCGTTAACATGAATTTCGACCCTCCTGGATGAATGAGCTCATACTTGATATGGGGTTCCGTGATGATTACATTGATTCCTATTGTGTTGGGGTCCGTCGAAGGTCAGCTGAGGCAGAGCGGTGTTTTAAGTCCCAGATGGTCAGAATGCTGGTCCGATCAGGTAGAAACTTGGATATGCTCAAAAACCCTCACCATGGATGGATGAAGTTTATACTTTGTAGCGATTCCCACCTTCACCATTATGAGTATTTGATGATCCCTATTGGAAATATTGTGAGAAATGTGAAGTTGGACAGGCTCGGCTCGATTCAAATCAGGATCAGTCAAAGAAGCACTGAGCGTTTTGGCTTCTTCTGATCCTGGAGACTGATCAACACGATATAGAGAAATTGTTGCGGAAAGCCATCTGAAAAAAAATGGTGGACGCAGCTTAATCCGTGACAGCTTCAAGAAAGGATTAACAATTCGCAATCGCAATCGCAACGCAATCGCACAATCCCGGTATGTGTAAGAAGACACAATCATTATGTATATCTTACTTAATGTTGTGTAGTTTCTACACAACACCGGAATAGGTATTGCTTGTCACATAGTGTTGTGAAATCCTACATAAATTGTGCTGCTGCTGACCTTTGGCAGGGTCCTAGGAAAAATAGTGGCTCTACATCCGCAACTAATTACCTGCTTTGCAGTTGATTGATGCTGCAAATATCCTGATAACGTGTGCTCTCAAGGGGTTTCTTCGATTTTGGACTCATTGACCTGAATGACCTTTAACTGCATTAGAAAATAACAACAGTGTCGTCTTCATTATCTGCACCACATACCTGTTTGAAGTCAATCAAATGTTCCAATCTCCCGACGACATTTCCAACCTTTTTTTTCTTCCATTTTCCTACCTTGTAAGACATTGCAACTGGTACCACAAACCAATAGCGTCCTCCACTATATATAATCTACTTACATGAATACTGGAAGGTAATTGATGTTCCCAATGTTTCTGAGATTGTGCCAGCTTCAGGGATTTTTGAGTTTTTTTTCTTACCTCGCCTGATCTTGAAATGACATATGGAACTGGTACCAAGCGTTCTTTCGTTATATTTGAAACCCGCATGGCCTATTTCGAAATTAATTATTGTTCGCAATCTCAGGCATATAGTGATCATAGGCTTCTTCGTTTGTTACTCCCTGGCCCTGATTGAGCTTGGACTGGTACCAGAAAAAACTAATGGGTCCATTCTCTCCTATAAGCAACACCACGTCCATAAATTATTTTCATGGACTTTTGAGTTCTGGAGATTATTTCACAAGGACACGCAAAACATCATATACGCGCTATCCATGTTCTTCGTCACAATACGGTACACGTGCGAATTGCTACCCTGAAAGGTGCTCTCAAAAACACCCGATTCGCCATGCTTCGAAAACATGCAGATTTGCGACACGGAAAGGAATATAGCGCAAGGCGGGGTCCCATGGGGCGAAACGGGAGCTGGTCTCAAAAAACCGATTCGCATGTTTCCAAAATGGGCAAATCCGCACTCCGTTAGTGGCAAACTAAGATGGCCGCCACTGGAAGGGCGTGCGGCCACGCCCACTTTCAAAACCATTCAATCTATTTAAACGAGATTATGTCACAGTTTGATGAAATCAATCGGGACGGAGAGCGTTTAGGAGTCATTGCACAATGACTCGTAGTTTCGTCGAAAGTCCAAGATGCCGACGTCAGAACGAACCGTAGCGACGCCACCAAACTTTATAAAACCCAACCAAAGATTCCCAACTATGGTATCATGGGACCGTATTTCAGTCAATGAAATCGGGGAGTTATTGCCCTAGCGACGAACAATCTTTTAGCGAAGCACCGCGATGCGGACCGGCGAGCGTAGATGGTGTAGCCAAAAAACATTAATATAGTCGTAGTACTGAGAGATTATAATTCTCTGACGAATATATTTTTCGTACGCGGTGGAACCTAGAGTACAACTCAAACTATAGTTTCCCTACCGTTCACCTATGCAGGTGCCCTGACGGAGTATGAGTTATACCGTTATGTCCAAACCTTCCCCCCTATTTGATTGATCAGAGGGGAAACTACCGAAGCACGTTTATATCAGAGCATACATGATGATGTGTACGGCCCTGATACATCACTAGTCCAAAACCTATAATAAAAGGACGAAAACGAGTCCAACCGATTTAGCCCCTCCTTCTGATTTTTTCAAAGTTATCTAAATATTTTAGGAAAGGAAAAAGCTTATGATTTTCGATAATATGATTTCTGACACTGTGATATGTCAGATTTCTTTGAGGACGATTAATCATGCACAGGCAGGGTTCCCTAGCATAATGATAGATGAGAAGCTGAAATGGGGCTGATCATGGTAAAAGTAATAATGATAAGATTGCGAGGTGAAATGACAAACCGAACAAACTGAAAGAAGTAATCACCCAAAGAGCCACTCTAGCTGTATCCCAGTTAAAGCACTTGTACTTCCCTCATCTAAACTATGTCTCTTGTTTGGATTTCAACATCCAGCCCGGATACGCTAAGATCATGGAATCCTAGCCTAATCGAAATATATGCAGGGCACGAAGTTCCACTGCTGCCCGCTTCAGAGTCAAGGATGAGTTTCTAGAATATGTTTCGGGATATCTGAAATAAGGTTCGTCGGTAGCCTGTGAAAACAGTCACGCTTGGACATGATGATTCCCGATTATTCCGTTTACGAGGAGAGTTTCACTGATTTCGGCCATTCAGGGGAACGTTGAAATTGGCGTGCTGGAGCAGGTTGAAAGGAATGGTTATACCCCTGCCTGCATTTCGTCTGAGTACCAGTCGAGAAGAGAAGAAGGTATTACCAGTGTTCATCACGGTACTTCAAATGTAAAATCTAACGGGCAGGGTTCATTGATGATCTTCACTTACTTACTTACTGGAAAACTTGCAGTTATCAAATCAAATCAAGGGACCTCCAAAGGTGCTGAAAAATTCAATTTGTATCAATATTAAACTGGAAAATCTTCTCTTCAGTCTTTGAAATAATAGGGGTATACTCCCGAGTTCTCAAACGATTACCTACTCTACGAAAACGGGGCGTATCATGCCTTATCAGCACGTATAGATATCATCTAATTATCCATCTCAAAAATAACAGCCAAACGGCCAAGACACACGCACAAACTCGTTCACATCGTTGGAACAGTTTAGACCAGGCTACGATATTTTTAAAAAGGCTATCACCATGTTTAAGAGGGGATTGAAAATCAGATAGTTCGCAACATGGGAAGTAGTATGACTGCGTTAGTATATAATTGAATATGAATTAATATACTAAGCGCCACATCTATAACCCACATCTTTGCAAGAAAACGATGATTCGGTAATCGTTAATTTCTATTGGCATAAATTAAAAGAGATTAAAGAATCAGCTCAATGCATATTGAGATTTGTGTGATATGGCAGAATATCATGAATATGCTAGATTTTTTCTCATATCTGAAATTGCAAATTTTTCTCCTCACTACTCTACTTCTCCTTTTCATTATTTCCAACCATATCACACTTTTCTTAGGTGACTTTTTTTTTGAAATATTTTTGTAATAATTCAATTTAACATGCAAGAACAGAAAAAATATTTCTGGTGCCGTCCACTTTTTTTTTCTTCAAATTTACACAACAGGATCAAAATGATAAAATTGAACTAATTAATTGCTAAATATGTGAAACTTTTTTGTAAAAATATGTCAATAGTGGTAAATAAATAAAATAAATCAATTTCAGGTCATGGACGTTTGTTAGAACGATATTTGCCAGAATACACAAATTTATTTCATTTCGTCAATAAAAAAACCATAGAGCTAGTTAATCGAACGAACATGGAATATAGTTGTCAGCAGTACAGAAAGATTCAGCGGCATTATAAACGGAGAGGGATGCATGGGTTATCGAGATATTGGGCCTTTTGCAGTGGTACAGAAAAGGCGTATATAAACGCCCGTTCGGGGTCCAGTGAGCGAGGCCCTCGGAGGCCAAGAACATTCAGTGCATTCTACAGGGCCCCGATTAAGTACTGATTAGTTGTCAATGCCTTGGTATATTGCCACCCGTGCAGACGTACGAGAGAAACTCCTGAACAACCGCCAGCAATGGAGTTGCTTTGCATTAACTGGACTAGTGATGATCGCATTACTCGACGCCGACAAACAACCGGGGTCAATTGCAATTCTGACGCAGGAATGAAACAATTTATACGTAGACTTACAAGAATAAGAGCGAATTTAGGTGTTATCCGAATTCACCAGATGTTTCACCCGTATATTCACTTCCGAAACAATTAACAGTTGGTTGGTAATGGCACATAGCGGTTGTAGCCAAGAGGAGTTGCTATATTTCCAATTCAGATTGCATTCCTTCACGTCGAATGAACAGGGATGGAGAGTTTCTAGCGTACTTCATTCATTAATTATTTGTTTCATCACAGTGTGGATATATACAGTACATAAATTCTATAAATAGAAACCGAACCACACGTTGAAAAGAAGTGTCCTAATGAAGCAGGTTAAAGGTTAACCAGAGTAGGAAAACTTCTGAATTAATGAAGGGGAAAACTAGTCGAAATACATTTTATTTACCAAACATGAAAAAAGGAAGAAAGGGTGAAGAAAGGCGGAATATATAAATTAACATACCGTAGTCTCTTGTAATTCGCCTTTTGAAAATGATAATGACGGAGAATTTAACTATCGATATGAGGAGGAATTCACAATTTCACCACTGCGATTACGTGAATCAATAACCCAAGTTGGTACGACAAGCGATGGACGGTGACTGAAGTTGGCATATCCCGGTATCTTGTCTGAAATTATTCTAAGATATCTGATTGCTTATATAGCGATTTTCACGTCGCAGACAGGACCCGGGAGTTTCGACTCAGTGACTTTGTTACACCCGTACTATGATAATACGCTTGTTGGTCACTCCCCCGCACCAAACAATAGTATAGCGCAAATTCAGTATGTCAAATTAAAAAGTGGGGGCATATGATGGAGCTAGGTCGCTTTATTCCGGCGCTAGCTTTGGGGGATTTAGGTTCCTCTTCGGAATGGTGGGGGGGCATCGAATGCGAGAATTAGCAAATGAACTTTACCTCTTCATCAAAACGACGGAATTTGCTCCCGTCGAAAAACGGCAGTGATATAACGAACAGCGGTCTGAACGTTCTCCCATTCCTGGGGAATAGCCTGTCGATAGAGCAATTTTGGGACAATGACCTTGGTAAGCGTACTCTCGCAAGCTATTAGTCGACAAGGTGGTTGCCGCATGGCGTGATTTGAATTTGATAAGAGTGCAGGTCGATCGTACTAATAATGTCGAGGCTAGACAATGGTGGCAGGGAGGGTAGTCGGGCCAGATGGCGTCCTGATTACACATAATAACACGTGCAGAGGTGGGTAGGTGTTTCAGGTAATAAAACAGAACGAAGATGGTGCCCCTATGTATATCGTTTGAAGATGGCGACACATGCAGCTTACCCAGTTAAACACGCGTCAATATGATGCTACCTTTCCGTCATTCGGTTCTAACCAACAGCGAGAAGAATGATCGCTTGTATTTAGTTATGCGTGACATAAGGACTCGTGATTGTCACATATTTAACGGAGAAGGATGTTCAGAAATAGTAGAGCGCGAGAGTAGTGAGAAGAATGTTTGATATCATGTAATGGATGGACGTGCAGAAACGAGTTTCCTTTTCCTATGTCAATTCAAGCTGATATTATTACTCGGGCGCGACAGTCTTTCAGATGATAGAACGCTGTTAGCGGGATAAGGTGTTCAGTCCCGACGCGGATTCAGCACGAAAAACAAAAATTACAACTTTCAGTCCGAAATAAAAATACACGTCTTCGTCTAGCAAGTTTTTAGTCCGACTCGTATTTAGTTCGAAGATAGAAAACACGTATCCCTACAAAGTAAAAAAATAGATAAGCATACTGTCAATTCCGAATTAGAAGTTAAACCGGCCTGCAGCCTGTCTTAGTACAGAAACTGTAATTGGGAATTTCTCCCCGACATAATCGTACCGATCGAGAACGAAATCCGGCAATCAATTGACTTGGAACCAGGAGCCAAAAGCATTGAGTGCATCGACCCAATAAACCTGCACCGTGGACATTTAATTTACTTCAAAAGTAGCAATGCTAATTCGGAAGTATCTCATGAATATAGGTCATAGGCCGAGCATATGACGGGAACAACGAAAGTATATGTTAGAACCCAAATAGAAAGCCACAGCGATACCAACACAGTTTGAAGTTCGAAAGTGGATCGAATGGACAATAATCTGGGTGACGTTATCATGTTTAAAGATGGATTCTAACAACTTGTGACCTCACATAGTACATCGGGAATGACCTTCACCTGACCCCGAAACAATTGGCTTCATGCAGGGCCCTACTTAGAGAATCAACGGGGCACATACGACACCCATCAGTTGGGTCGAAAGTCGGTTTATTGTGTTTACAAGCCAAAATCTATAGGCTTCCGAGGCGTATTACCACAGTCGTTAGAGCTCCAGAATAATTATGAATAGATTGCGCGTCCCAACCCGGCTGGACTAAGAACGTGTTGACTTAAAAACTTGTCGGAATGAAGCAACGGCCACAGACGACGCGGATGCACCCCACTATACGCACCCCACCAGGGCAAAGCACCTGAGCAATCAGAAACAATCAGCGGGGCGAGAGGGGTTGGACCACCGTGCGAAAAATAGAGGAGAAAGGACATCCAACGACAAGGCGAGACAAATAAAAACACAGGGGACGGGAGCCCCGATCAGAGCGGTTCTCGCAGTTTGCCCACCGGTGTCGTGTGATTAATATGACTGTAGTGAATGTGAGTTTATGGTAGAACCGTTACTGGCAACCTTTTAACTGGTGCATGGATCGACTATTTGGGGTAGGTGTCATCATTTTTTTTTTTTGTAAACAGGGAAACATTTAACGACCATAGCGTCATGAAAACGATCGCGTCATGTTGGTTCATGTCGCTTTGTCATGTAGGGGAACCGTCTAATTTTTTTTAACCTGCCAAGATCATCGAAAGGCATATACTGAATGAAATATGAGAATGTGAGAACTAAATGCAGCAAGTAAAGGATTGCATGCCTGTGTAACTACCTATGTCCTGTCACACTGCCCTAAGAATTGAGAGATTTTAAATATTACTGTATATAAATACCGGGGTACCAACCAACCCTTTCTCTGCTTGATTAAAATAACATGAATGTGTAGATTTCCAATTCAATTTTAAAACAAATGGAAGATAAGACTGTTTAATGAATCAGCCTAGACAAGAATACTGTTCCTTGAAAATAATGCTTCTGCGCGATATTGGAAGGAACGTTAAAGCGACGCAATGTGGGACATTCGTATTAAAGAAAAAAACCTAATACAGTTCAGACAAATGGTTAAGATCCTGGTTGATAATATCTATAGGCATATTATGGATTTACAGTTTTGATTAGGAATTTACTAGTGTCAGGTTTAACATATTGAACAATTTGGGATTCATTTATTGAAAACAGGAACCAAGGACGAACCCTGTGGGACGACGCAGGCAATGTCATGATGAAGAGAAGTAATACCATTTTTAAATTGCTTTTATAAAGGTAATGAAAACTATGAATTCTATTATGGAACAACCAACAAAAGCTATATAAGGTGGTTTAATAATTAAAAAATGAGACCGAACTTGAAATAGGGTAGTTTACTATGCTAGCAATGAAACAGAGTAGCCAGTTATAAAATATGTATAGGCTCTAAACCAGCAATGAATTTCAGAAAGTATTCAGCATCACCAATCAATTTCCACGTTGGGCAATTACATTTGCATAATGTTTCCGAAAGTACGGATTATTACCAGGCAGACTCGGTATCACGTATTAGTTCGCGCACGTGTTCAGGTTTGATGGATAGTGCTGGACGGATATATTGGCCTGGAATTGGTTCAATGATTGGATTACGGCGTACGGTAAGACGATAAATATAGGCAGCATGGGAAGAATCAATGAGGAATGGATCATTTCATTTCCCGGCAATTATCAAGGACACGTAAGAGAAAAGGTTGTCGCCGGTGGGAAGATCCAGCGATCATTGATCACATGGCCGGTGTCCCAGATAGGCCTGACGGGTTTCCAATCTGGTGCCCGGTAACTTAAGTGATTTGCAATTGTTTCGTCCAGGTTTCCTCGCGTTTTTCTTTCCCTATTGCCTTTCCTCGGGTGACAGAGTTGCTTAAACGTATGCCGGAGCATTGTGGTAGCACTGTTCGTACAGTCAGTAAATTAGAGATTCAAAAGAGTCACTCTGACGATTAGTGTCATAATTACGAGTGACCAGCTCCTTTTCAGGCCAATTCGATAAGCAGCGAATGGATCCCGAGTCCTTCGAGCTGAAAAGGTGGAGTAATATTTCAAAAGTAGCAAATGTATGGATAATGATCTATTCGGTCGAGTAGAATGTCGTGCAGATAGGTAATAACGAACCGCCCGGTCCTGGTCGTACGCCACACTTGTGGGGACTAAGGGAAGAAGTAAGGGTTTGAAGTGCTTCGCGGGGGTATCTGACGTGAATTGACCATTAGTATACAGTAGTATATGCGCAGATCTTGATAAATACAGCAGGAATGTTACATGATGAACCTTTTTTCAAATACCGTAGTAGGAGATCAATGTTTAATTACTCCCCTGCCATTAGTTCACTGAGTAATTAGATAGATGTCTGGCGTTAATAAATCCAAACTGGAACGATCAGATATTATGAGCAGAGAGTTTTTTGTAGTTTAATTGGCTACATTTAAGAACAAAAAAATTTGTTTCTACTAACCGGCTAGCTTTGCATGGTTGAATGAAAAAAGAAAACAAAAGCTATTACAACAGTATGAATACCAGGATGAAAAATTACAGTAAAAGAGGACCGAATGAAATGCGTTAGCTACCTTTGTCTTTCTCGGAACTGATTGGTAAATGGGTTTTACTACTATTTCCAACATATGTCCGTGTGTGTAGAAAAAAATAGTTAAGACGTTCGAATGAAGAGAGCCAGTCGGATTTAATCTCACGTGCTCTCTCTCCAGTAATAAGGATTGTTATTGACTGAACGATTCATCCGAATTTGTTGTTAATGTCAAGTAGATCGCATTACTCTAGGCCGAAATGCAAACGGGTCTAAGGCAATCTCTGGTGAATGGGGCCCGAAAATGATTTTCGAACTCCAATAAATGATAAAGGAGTCAGTTAGATTTATTCTCGCAAGGTTTCCCCTGCTACCGACGCGGCCTGCAAGAAGAAGTAACATGGAATTTACATCTCACCAAACCGGTTATTAGAAAAGAAGAAATTGTTCATAAGAACTTCCTGCCGAAATGCGACGGGAGATATTACCATCTTTCCGAAGTAATGAACAAGCCAATTGTGGGCTCATTTCCGCGCGAAAGTAAAACATATGAGCGCGCGAATGCCTTCAGTGATGATAAAGAGATCACACAAGGGCGTCGCTTTCCTTGGTGTTCTGGAGCGGATATTAGTTTTTGGAGGCGGCCCGTTTGATTACGACATCATTCTCCGTGAAGCAACTAAAATGAAATACAAGCTCATTTCGAAAGGAGAGCTATCACCGAAGGTAGGTTGCCACCATACGTTAGACGATCAATCGAAAATCAAAAGCGAGTAGCAGTTAATTCTTCAAAACGTTTTAAGTAAACAACCGGCTGCATGGATTCTAACACCAGGGGAAAATGGCCCATAAATCCCCATTATATACTGTTATATTTGGGGTGGTAACTGCGCGGAATCCGACCTAATCATCGGCCGTATAGATGACTTTCCAGTCACGCTACCAACGTACGTCACATTTATATATTGTCGTTGCCTGGTTATGTGTTGCACATAAGCATAGGAGTAGATGAAACATTTCGATGCCCCCACAACTGGATGGAGAGTGTTGCAGTATCTGTGAGATAAAATCAGAGAGTTAGAAATTTGTTCGATTACATGTGGGGATTCTATTATCTTGGAACCTCGGTCACTAGAGCGCGAGGGTCGACTTATGATATGTTAGTTTTCCTGTTTCTATGTGTTCCTCTCCACTCAAATACACTAATCGGCAAGGAATGTCACAGCATTTTATTGCTGCCTCCTCGCCGGGAGTTCAATTATTAGGCGCGGTAAAATCTGCTATAGGCGATGTAGAAAATAACGCCACAACGAACAAGAGGAATGCTAGCAAGTATCTGGTCGATCAACAGGTGACGAGCAAAGATAACGAAACCAGCAGCTAATCGCTTGGGCAGAGGAACGGTTAGTGGATGGGATGCGGGTGAAAAACTCAGTATGAATAGCGAGAGATGTCTTCTGATCAAATTTGCCTAATAATTGTAATCAGTTTCGAAACCTCTGACAGTGAATAGCCCATTGGACTTATTTTGTGTGTGAGTATAACAAGAGAGTAAACAGGCCATAACAATTATAACATTCCAAACAATCCTGGCCTAATACTCCTGCACATTAGCAGACTGCTCAGCAGACATACCTGTCGCATCGAGAGGAAGAAGAGCGCCAGTTAATGGGAGTACATAGGTACAGCTAAACTGTGGTGTGGTGAACCTGAATGTGCATTTACAGATAGGTTAATGGGTGGGATGTGGACATGAAGTCTGGAGTCTTGGTGGGTGATCAAATAACCTAGGCCTGTGGACCTGTGCTGGGGCATATGAAAAATCCTTTGACACAGCCGTCGAGCTAACTCATCATACAACTGGAACATTCAATGCAACACTTTTTGCATCACGAAGTCCTGCTTTCGAGCCAATATACAGCAAATTAGATTCAAGTTAAATACAAATCATCCATCCTCAAAGAATGTTATTTAGACATCTTGAGTGTAGTCGCCATAAGTTCGCCGTCGCTGTGGACGACGGGAGGGTTGGGCCATCGCTTACTCTGGCAGTCTGTGGCTCATCTGGCATGTCTAGCACTAAATACCATCGCCTGGGTCACCACCATCAACAGGAGTGGAGGCAGATGCCGTCTGGCTGTTCTGGAGTGGGGCTACCCAAGACTTGTTGCTGATGCCATCGCGGGATCAATAGGGACTCACCATTGCTGTCACTATTGAGTGCAGGTTGACCTGGGGCTCTCTGTCAACGGGCCGAAACTGGACCAACCCATACTATAGCGTGAATTTCGTCGCGACGGGGGGGGTAGCCTGTCGCTCGCGCCGCGTTTAGTCGTGAGCTTACACATACCAAGTTATCCGCTATTATTATCTGAACGGGGCCGGTCATGATCATCCATTACCTGTATTTTAAGATCGCCACGTATCGAATGATTGTAATATAGTTGCAGACCCTTGTGCCCCCCACCTGTATATGTTTTTAGAGTTTCATTCCACTAGATCAGGTTGCCTTCTCGATGCTAACCACACTATGCGCAAGTGAATTGCATGGAAAGTTTCAAAATAATAATTCCGATGAACCGAGGAACCAAGATTATCGGTCATAAATGTCGAGATCCCAGCCAGACGCGGGCAAAATCCACTACATATAGGCTTATTTGTCAGTTTGCGATCAATTACACTCTTAAAAAATGCAGTGTAACTAGCACACCTATTCTGGTGTTGTCATACAAGCAACCTGTCCATCTCGCCAGGTGATACGAGTCAATAAAGCCTATTCCATTTTAGAATTATATCCATACTTCCCAAATCGGAATATGCAACTTCCACTAGTCTTTAGAGAAAGTTTCGTCCAGATATCAGCTTGGCGCCCTCTATTTATCACGCTAGACACTCTACGACCTCGGCAGTAAGGCCTGAACCATGAGGTGCGGTGCGGTGTCTCTCAATGGTGTACGTTTAATTAGTCTTTTATTAGTATCAATTCATCACTGAATTGTGGAGGAATAATTGAGTTCAGAGCCTGAGCCAGGCTATCGTACAATTTTCGCACTTATCGTGCGACAAACAGCGGCTTACACTCATTGAGCCTCGAGGTGTCAAGAGAATAAGTAATACTTTATATTGTCACTCCACTAAACGAATATCGACAATACCAAGAGTAAGTTGCATGCTAAATCTGTGTTCCTCCTCTGTACCACTTGCATTTGGCTATCACCTAGTAATTGGATGTCCAGCAATTGTGGGATTATCTTTTAGAAAGGATTGTTCGCTGTAATTACTGTAAACTCGACTTCCTTCTTCAGCCACACACCATCGGTACCCCAGTGTTAAAAGCGTCGCTTTGTCCTCTTAATTAAGTGTCATGGAGTTCAAGCAGCCCAAGATTCGACGATCGATAAAGTCAAGAGTGGTAGAGAAACTACAAATAGCGATTACGTGAGATGAAGGTAGTTTTCAGGAGCCATCGTGTTTGTTGGAAGATGCATTGATTTGAAACGTTTGAACGTGAACGAGCAGCGATGCCTAATGGTTTAGTTCCGAACGGCGTTGCTTCTCAAAACATTGTACCACTCACTACCCAACAAACCCACTTTTTTTTCCCAAGGATAGACGGTGCCAAAACAATAATTACTTCGAACGTTTTCTCTTGTCATGTATGTATATCAGCCAAAGAACTGAGCCTTTGTAATCCAAAAACATTTTCTTATCCACAGAACCCCTTCGATTAAAGATGGATTGTCGTCAATTAAAATAAATCTTGTAAACAATTATAGGCACCCGCAATTTAGATAAATTGAAAACCCCAAATGGAATATTTCACGCATTTTTTCCGTCCAAATAAAATGATATGATAAAAGGTAGAAAAGTATCGCTTTCAAATTTCATTGTGCTGCAATTACGATATTTTGTCGGGACGTCATGCAAATTCGCCGTCGCTTGTTCGCTGGACGCTAGCAGACGATAATCCATCTTCAACGGACACGGATTTTGTTCTCAGTTCTAGACAGTGCAGGCCGGTTATAGGGTAAGAGTGTGGTCCCCATCCTTACGGTGACCGAAATAAAATTTCCGAACACTGTGAGCAATTCTACAGTAATTAATTGTGAAATCTACAGTTAAAAACATGTTGTATAATTTCTTGTAAATTTTACAGTAGTAGTTCATCTGTTCATGGTATATACAAGGAATGTTCACAGAGAAGCTCTTGGGACGAATTTGGTCAATCCTCGTGAGAATGTTGGAAAATGTGGTATCTATAGAATTGGGAGTAAAAAGGGTAAGCCGGAAAAGAAAAAAATTGGCCAGAATTGTTCAAAACTGAAGATCATAGAATGAACTGTAACAGTCTGTAAAAGTCTTTGGTATGACCCAACGGGAATCAAACCCTGGTCTCCGGGTGGAAGGCCGACACTCGAAGTATGCATGGCAGAGGACAAGAGATTATTTATTTGAGGGTGTGTCAAAACACTTTGTCACCATTGCTAACTCTCAATCACGCGATATTTAAGAACTATGATGTTGAGGAACCTGCACACCCTGCAATGGAATTATAGCACCACACTCTCCGGAATGGTGGATGTTCATATTCGGTGGAAGGCACTACTTAAACACAAAATTGTATTAGTAGTAGGACCTATTTAGCATGAGCATTTTCAATAGTAATGGTGCATGGGGCTACCTAAAACCCCACGTGCTTTAAGAAAATAGTACAAAAACAATACCCCAAGTAATTAATTTTAAATCACTCAATTATAGTTATTAAACGGGATACCGACAGAATTAGTCTTTGGTTAGATGGTCTTCCTTTCGCGGCGGAAATCCTACACCAATCAGTTTTCCCACATATAAAAGCAGTGTGACTCAGTGGTGGGCTCTATAGCTATATGCAGTCAGAAAAGAATTGAAAATTAAGGAGCCGTTTCAAAGAAGAATAACCACCTAAATTCCCGTATCTAAAAATGGGACGCGACAGCACTTAAAGACTACCGTATTTCACCAAATACAATTGACATGTATTTACCATGAAGACCAGCCCCTATTGATTCTATTGATTAAGGGGTTGTGGAACTCAACGACACCTTAATTAGGAGGACAACGCTGTATCAGCTGATAAGGGTGAAGGGATAAACGAAGTTTAATTGCAGATTAAAACCAACGAAAAGGAAAGTTGATAACGAGGAGAACTCGTAAGCACGTGAATTATCCCAAATTCCACCTCAATCACCGACTTGTTAAGCCGCGGTTCCATGCACGCGGGCGGGCGGCGTCTAAAACTGCTCATCGTTATTTTCATGTAGCCGTTTCCATTCACGCGGGAGGCGGGCGGGGCGGCGGGGCGTTTTCTCGATCGTTCATGTAGAGCCCCGCCTCGTGTCCCGCGGGGTCTTTCGTAATCAATATCCGGGGATTTCCCTGCAAATCATTAACCGCTGGAAGCCGATAATGAAGTAGAGGACAATGTTAGGTTCAAATAATGTTCCAAACAACATTCATGACTGTTTCAACAATAGGGATGAGATTTTAATACAGATTGTTCTTTTCAACGGCTGGACACCACTTGAACACATATTTCCATGTTTAAACCGTTATCTGTCAAGTATTGCTAATTAATCTCCAAAAACCTGTCAATTGTGAAGTTTTAATATTGGGCCGTAATCGTTGACATTTAGAACAATGGTTTTCAGAGAATGAACACCGGCGTTTGGGTTTAAACACTAGTATGCGCGTCGCGTTTATAATAATAATAAAAAGCATAATAATAATAAAACAATTAATCCTATACACACACTGTAATATAACAATAATAATTAATAGTAGGCTACATCGTTCTTATATACGCGATACACACTAAAAGTGAGAAGAGGTGGGACTCGAGAAAAACGCCCCCCCCCCCCCGCCCGCGTGCATGGAAACGATCTTCCAAAACGCCCGCCGCCCGCGTGCATGGAAACGCAGCTTTAGTTTAGTATTTGACTGTACATGCGTATATTGCACCAGATACAATAAAGGCCACCTGGAAATGCCGAAAGCTTTCTCTATAAATTCTCTGGAAAAGTTTTCTCTCCTGGTCTCAGTAGACGGGGACAGGACCCTTTTGAGGAAAAAAAAACATCTGTATATTTTTAGGTCGCCTGGGAGGTGGAACTGGGGGAAAAAAGCCCACCTGCAACCACTATCCTACGTTTTAAGAATGATTTTGGATTTTCATATGGCTTGCGGGAAAAATATTGGCCATCCATTGTTGTTATCTGGTTGCAATATAGCACACGGATATTCACCGCGTTTTAGATTAATTTCGCATTTCACTCGAGTGGGGTTTAATTGATGGGTCGGGGAAGGTGGATTCTGGGAGAGAAATGCATTCCCGAGTTCGCGTGGTGCAAAGGGAGGAAAGGAAATAGCAACCTGAACATCCACAGCCTATTCTGGAAATAATGTGTATTGTCACATGATCTTAGGGAAAAGGATGGCATTCCCATGTGGCGTAAAGTTGATCGGGTTTGTTTGTGATATTTGCTATAGCCACACTAAACAACCAATCCATTTTGAAATATTATTGAGCTGTTTTAATCCTAGGTATTGTGTTTTTTTTTCGTATTCATGAATGCCGCCTTGATGCATTATAGTTAAAAGTTGTTGATGTTATACTTATTCGCTAGTCTAACCAGCTAGCCGCCACTTAACTACATTACACATTCACAAAAATCGACTTGTCAAATCTAGGGTATCAAACTCTTGACATCCAATAATAAAATGAATACAAATCCCTTGACCGAGGCATTTCGATGCACTGTGTAAGTAGTTCGAGACATTAGAAATGGAATACTTCCTAATCCTGATGATAATGAATTGCACCTTTACCATACCCGTAGCTCTCCCCCTCTCATAACAAGGAACACTGATGGATCAGATTCATAAACTGTGTATGCTTCATTTGTGTTCTGATAGTCGCACATTACTAGCGCTTTCTCGTGTAATACATCAATTAGTAAACCTGGGCGTCAAAGGTGGGGACGGGGGGACAGTCCCCACCACTTATTTTACCTGCTCTCCCATTGACTTTAACCCTTGACAGTAAATTTTGAAAATGTGGCCAAAACCCCACTTCCCCCCCCCCCCCACACCCCCACACACATTTTTGAGGGGTGTGGTGACGCTCATGATCATGGCCGTTCATTGTTCAGCGCTGAAATGCCCTAATAAGATGCCCATTTTTTTAGTCATCCTTTAGTTATATATATTTATATAACTCGGGCTATACTTGACTGTTTTTATTGTGCAGTATACGGTACCTGTCTTCCTATCGCCCCATGACCATATTAATCTACATGCATTTTGTCGAGCAGTTGAATTTCCCGTCGGTTTTCTACATAAATGCACACAATGACTCAATATATTGTCGTCTCCTTAATTTTTTGGTGGGGGGAACAGGTTCACGTATCTCTACTTTCCACTACTCAACAGCGCGCAGGTGGAGTGATGAGTTTGAGTAGTATCTCTGACAATCGATTCAGAACGACGTCTCCATTTGGCGTAATTTCATGCTCAGATTGCGTGCAACGACTGACACCATAAAAAGTACTTATTGGTCGCTCATGTATGGATTTCTAAAATTCAATTTAATAAATCAAATGGAAACAAGTTTCCTATTTAGAATGTCATTAACTAGAGTGCAACCGGAGTAGTCACTCTTTATAACCACTTGATTCTCTATTTTTTCCGTCTTTCTGAGTTCTACTCATGCAGCTGTTGAATCAGTCACGATTGTTTGGGAACAAGATCGTACTCTTCAGGCAACGTTCCAATTATCTCACCACATTAGTGGCACGGTGAACAGTGGATCTCCGTCTTCGATGATATAAACCAGTAAACAAGGCAGATATGGCGGTTTTCATTTGACCGTGCTCTGAGATTGAAACGGAAACACAGAAAGAATTGAAAGTCTGCAAGGGCGCAACCATATGCGTGTCGGAGCGTAACTCGCTTTTAAGATGCGCAACCACCAGGGGTTAGGGCAGAAAGAGAAAACCCGAACATCTCAGGATGCTTACTCTGCACGTTACTTGGACTCAACCTCAACGTGTTCCCCGACCAACTCCTATCAACAAGTGACTTTGCATTGAACTGTTGGAATCTTCATAATAATAATAATGATAAGAAAATTAAAATCTACATAAATCAAATTAGTCACTTGTATATTGAACGTGCCCTCGTATTGTTCAGGATACTCCAAATTTTATTCCACAACTCTCTTTTGAGGGATATTGACGACCTGGAGGACAGGAGCTGCGCAAATGGCGGAACGTAAGACAACTAATCGAGATGGCGACTCGTTTGACTGTCCTCAAATTGATCGTAACGAACAGGTGTGAAAACGCCTTGAATAAACAGATAAAGTTGAGCAAGTTTGTCACTGTGGGAATATAAAACGATGAGAGAAAGCAAAAAGGAGAGAGAACCCATGTAGCCGTCTCTCTCTCAATCTCTCCATGTAGTTAAACTGTGAGTTGCTAACGTTATAGTTGAATGTTTATCCACCGTGATGGCCAAGCCGCTCGTGGGATAATTGCAATCTATAATAACGTAGGCTGACTCGTTATCTGCCAGACTAGACCGGTGTTCTTCTCGTTCAATGACGTCGTTATAAGGGGCAGAGATTCCAGCGATTATGGGAGAAAGTTGGAGAAATGAATAAATGCTAACCCTAACCGATGGACTACCCAGGAAAGAGTATATACAGGAGCCGTGATTCCTTGTCAGGCCTTTTGGGATACGCATATAAATATCAGGTGGCAATCGATCAAAATATAACAAGTGTGGGGTATCAATGGAACGATGCCTGTGCCGCGTAACATCTCAGTAGTTTAGTTGAGTGTGTAGTTGACTTTGGTTGTGGTTGAGTGTTTCTGTTTAGTTGAGATGAGAAGTGAGAGTTGCGGTTTGGTTTGGTTTAGTTGTGAAAAGGGTCAGAAGGACAAAATGCTCATAAAGGACCCCGAAGCCACACACGGGAAGAAAACCCAGCTGTCTAGAAAATCGCCCACCAATTCTGAAAAATGAATCAAGACCGTTCTGAACGCATTCACACTAGCAGACAGACAACATCTTCAGAGCGGCTATTCACTCATTAACAACTCTTTCCGAGAAGAACTATTAGGGATGGCACATATCTACAGCGTTGGCCACGAAGTTAGGCACAGACCATAATGTAGTAACATGGAAACCTCCCAAATACGGAAAACGAAAAGGGTCTCTACTCCATGAGCCAATTTTGAAAACGAAATAAAATCACATCGAAATCGTAGTCAGTCCATCGAAGTAGACCGAGACGCCTGCTTCCCTCGAATATATAAGGTGAGTCTCTAAGACAGTTGATGATTCTGGTAGCCTCGCTGAAGTTTTATTTACTTGTTACAATAAACTGTTAAGGCCAGTAAACTTGGTCATTGAAAAACAAGTACAAGTGGAAACGTCTTGGTAGCTGCGGACAGGCCAAAACATCTCGTGGCACTACTGCATTTTTTTCGACATTTCAAATGTGATTGTTTGTTCACATTCATTGAACCTCTACTGACATCTGTCATAAACCATTGGGAAGACTTGGAAACATGTTACCACATTAGCCTAATATTTTTGCTATCAGTGCCCATTCCTAAGCATGTGGCAGTGAACAGTGGAAAAACACTTCCCAACAGAAAGGAATATCTAACACTGTTGACACTCATAGGTATAGTTGAACACTTCCACAAGTTACCATCAACCAGCATTTAGGTGTGGGGGGGGAGGGCGCAGCCCCCATTTCTAGGTTCCCACGGGGAAATTGGACCGAGATGACTGTTAAACAAATCCTGTGGCGGCAGGGTTAATGAAACTAGGGCGCGCGGATGCGATGAATTGAAAGACAAATCAACACCCCCTGGACAATAGGTTTTATTGTCAACTATCATGCAATGCGGAAATCGCCCTAAATTTGAGGACATTTTTTCTTATTGTTACGACCTGTCCACTGTTACTATCGCTTTCCTCATACCTCACTTCCACTAAATTTTACTGATGAGTGTTAATAATAATTTTCAAATTGAATTTTTCACCAAACTTATTATGAAAAACATTCTATCACTGTATTTACCTATTAATTCATATTGTAAAGCAGCTTTGGGATCAGTTTATCTATGTGGGCCGATGCTCACTTCTGAAAAAGTTTCCCTTACTATATCGCCTACATTTTATTATTATTATTATTATTATTTCTTATTATTAGTATTATTATTAATTATTCTTATTAGTATTATTATTATTATTATTATGATTATTATTTTATTATTATTATTATTATTATTCTTTTATATATTATTATTATTATTTTATTAATTATTATTCTTAGATTATTATTGTATAGAAATGGAACACAGGAATAAAATGCACAATGGGTAATTAAAGTAAAATTAAGTAAAATAAGTGATTTATTTTTCTTTCATTATCTCCTCTCATACCACTGGAGCATGATAATACATTCAGCCGTAACGTTATTCTTTTTCTGAATCTTCTGTCGTGATATGTACCTATAAATGTTCCCGTGTGTAGCCGAATATTCCTTAGATGAAAGCCCTAAAATGCGATGACACTCTCCGCAGTTAGTAACTACGTTCTTTTTTTTTTTTGGGCAAGATCTATATTTCTCGGAATTGTTCCAATTGTGTTGTATTCCTACACGTAATCACACTATCAATCATCAGAATAATTACATTATTCGATCATGATTAGCTGGACTTACTCTCTTGTTCCTGTTTCAGTCATCACTCTGCACCAATTGTCCTCGAGATGATGGAATCCAAGGCGAGTATTTCTCTTTGTCCAGTGAACAGCTGTGCAGGGGGAGTGAAAAATTTGGTATCGCGCATAAATACGAGACTGAGTGGTCCGATTTCGAATTTTCATGTAAATGACATAGCGTGCCACGGCATTATAACGAGTACCGGGTATCTTGGATAGTTGATCGGCAAAATTAAATTCATACTCAAATCCCGAGTAAAGTAAATCTTCTATATTTTTCTCAAAAGATAACGAATATGGCCATTTGATACGCGAAACCCTCATACAACATGACAAAATCGTAATTTACGATTAGCCATAACAGCTACATACGCACCGTCTTCAACGGTACGGATGGGTATCCTCCAAAAAATCCAAAGACGGGGATATAGTTTTTTTTTTTTCTGTCCTCCGATTCAACGATTGTGAACTGCCATGACTGTGTGATAATACGACGCTAACTAGGCTAAGATTCCATAGATTCGGATGCGGTATGCGGTATGGATGTAAGAATATCGCGAGCGCCACCGTTGGATGGCGCGAAGGCGCGCAAGATTTGTTTGGATTTAAGGACCCTTCAGATGGCCGGAAGAGGACACTTGTGGGGGTTTTGAGCTGCATTTCACCAGCCTGCAATAGTCTCGCATGTCGCCAATTTCCCATTTAACGAGAAAAAAAAATCCAATCTATAGAAATGTTGATACATATTCGATGGGTCCGAGATGAACAAGGGACAAATCGTACTATGCATATCTACATTCATTCCATCTGCCACGTTCCATACTAGCATTTCGAAGTTACATTCGACCATTAAGCCCATCCCTTCAATAGGCCGATATAACATGTCCCAAACTTGTCCTTAATTTCGAAATCATAGTACACGCACTGATTTGCTAAAACTGACATGTGCATGTGTCGCTCATATCTGGGGCGACGATTGTGTTAAATATTAGGAGAGGGACACACGCTGATAGTACCATTTAAGTCGAGCGCTCACCATCGGTTGACGCGTATAGCCTTAAAGAAAATGTTGCGTGTACAACCCCCCCCCCTCACTCAGAAACTTCCCGCCTTATGGGAGAGAGAAGATTTTTTTAGAAGGTATTGCTTTGTATGTATGATAAGATGAACTGGTCATAAATTATTCAGTAAGCGCAACCTTCTTTACCTCGCCGCCCCAAGCCATGTAAAGCCTCGCGAGGTTTTCAACGAGAGATTTAAAAACCTTCGAGACCTTTCCGCCCTGGTTTCAGGGTTTCCGGACAACATACTCCCGACAATTCTCACCCGAGACAATTCCAACCCAAACGTGACCTAACTTTAGTCCTAAACCCTACATTCTGCCCCACAAAGAACATTCCGTTGAAGGGGGAGGAATTGTCCGGGGGGAATTGTGGGTCACGGATTCAGTTTATGGCAAAACAGTGTCAATGAGCAGCGCAGCTCTGGAATGGAGTAATTGCTTTAGCTAATTAGGAAATTAATTGAGTTCTCCAGTTGACAGAAATTACGTCTCTCAGTCAATACGTTTGTTAAATAATACCATGGCATTGTACTCGCGTGCTAAAAAATAATAGAGCCCTTAATAAACGATGACCATAAGAAGCTTCCTTATTCTCTGAAGGGGTGATGTTTTGCTCTGTCCCTTCTTGACTGACCATGCATGAATACTGACCTATACATGTTGAGGAAAGTTGGACATGATCATGAGACAAAGCGGCCCGGAGGATTGTATTTAATGACGGTTGAAGAAGTCGAATTAGGGCGGTGATAACGGAAAAAAAGTCTATAATTTTATAAAAATCGGCGAATCAATCGCACACATTTTGTCAATAGTCTTGTAAAGAGTGCAGGCTTCAACTGAGATCTAATTATGTCCCTAATTACTTATGTTCAACAAGAGAGGACTTGCCAAGTAGGACTCTTAAGTGTGTTCTGTTAACAGCTCGGGACCAATTGAAATAAGCGGGGCTCCGGCAGGAAACATCCTGCCTGGCCTACTTTGCAGGAGCACTGGCGTAGCCAGGATTCTGATTGGGGGGGGCCATGAGGGAGGGGTCTAAGGTGAGGGGGTGTTCCCCCTCCATTTGGAATTTTTTGTTTTTTTAGGAACCCTCAGATGAAATTTGATTCAACATTGCCATCATTGAAGTTCATTTTTTCCGATACAAAAACTCTTGTTCTCGTGCGAAGTGTGTCAACTTTTTATTTCACGGGCTTAAGATCACAGGGCGTCCAGGACTCTTCATTTTTGTGGGGGGCAGAAAAAATCCCCAAAGTCTTGAAAGGCCGCAGATGAAAAAAAGTACTACTGCGCGCGAAGGGAGCGCGAAAAAAATTGCTGGTTTTGAATGAAAATTCCTCCTGAATTTCGCATTCGTTCTGATTTTATCATTTTTTTGCCTGTATATCGGTCTCAATTTCTTCATCCTTTCGGCTCCCTCATTTTGGACGAATGAATCAACTGTTTTGGTTTGCATTGAGGGGTGTCTACGCTCCCTCCTCTTATGGCCTGTCTCAGCTGGCAGGGATGTACCCAGGGATGCGAATCAGCTAAAAGCCACAGCATCAACAATTGCAATAATCTAAAAAAAACCTCTAACTAATTTGCCCGAATCTCAAAAACACGGTTACTACTGAGCAAGAAGCACGCAATTTTTTTGCGAATGCTTGGATATCATCTATATATCCCACTATAGGAGTACGGAGGTCATATTGGGTTTTTCCTCATTTGGCCACTGTTTTTGCCGGACTGCATGGGAGGGTAAGCTAGTCCCCCCCCCCCCTTGCAACCCGGCCTATGGTTTGGGTATTGACCAAACAATTGAACTATTCAAGCCAATCTGACTGGGAATGAGGACAGGGGGAAGGGGACACAACATAAGTGCCAAATGTTGTTGGAGTGGGTGATCTACGCCCCCACCCCCCCCCCCTTGGATGCTAAAGGTCGTCTAGGATCTTACAGAAACTTGCCGCCAACTCCAAAGCGGTTTTAAAATAAAAAAATGGCCTATATATAACGAGTATTATGCGCGCGGAGCGCGCAAATTTTGCACACTGTTTGGATATTGACCAAAAAAATTGGTGTCAGAGGAGAATTCGAACAATCTGACCAGCGAATGAGAAAAGAGAGAGCGCATAAGTGCACAAAGTTGTTGCATAAGTTAAAAATTGAAAAAAAAAAATTGGGGGAATTCGATTGGGGGGGGGATGGCCCCCGTGGCCCCCCTCGGGCTACGCCAATGGCAGGAGAGAAGGGCCGCAATGACCGACTCAAGTGTTTTCATTCATGCCATTAACGCTATTGGCTTTACCGAGTTCCGGATTTTGTGGGAGGTTACAGACTAGCTACGCACACGTCATCATCAGTGAATGGAAACTTAACTATAGACTGTTATCTGTTATACCAACGTCTTCAGGTGCGCATTTTGGCCAGAACAATTCCAGATTGGAATGCATCTAGTTTCACATGCAGGAATTTTAAGTGTCAGTGGTGTTTTCTGGTGAGGGTGTAAATCCTAAATAATCATCTTTAACTCTGACTCTTCAATAAGCTGTTGCCTGGTTGTGTGTGTCCCCTATACAGGGTAATAACACTAGTTGGTGTTTCATAGTACCAGACACAAGACAAGACAGAAGCGGGCGACAGACCAAACCCTGTGATTTCAGGGGTATGACAGAGATTGGACCGACAGGGAATTTACTTGATTGCGATGAGGACGTTAATGAAGAAAGAAACAAGATTCCAGAGGCTTATTCTACACTGGCCAGCTCATAGGGTGCTGACAGATGATGTTGCTTATCGCCACTGTAATATTCGATACACAATGAATTTCAAAATCGTGGGACGGTAATTTTCAATTTCCAATACAAATAGAATGAATGAGAGAAAGAGCTGTTGGTATGATTTATTATATTAAAAAGGCCTGGCCCTCTTTTACCATTTTCGTATGTTAGTCTTATCATTTTGTTATTATTTTTTTATGCCATATATATTATTTATTTCTCTATTTCTTATGTTATTTGTATCTTTTTTATTAATTCGTGTATGTACTTACTATTATTTTTAGTATTTTTTTTACTTATAATTTTTCACTTCTTAATTATAGTTTTTTTATATATGTATTTTTTTTTTTTCTTTTTCCTGTTTGATTTATGTTTCTTTTATCTATTCAATATTTACTTCCCTTTTATTACACTTCCTTCCTTTATGAGGACTCGAAACCGGACGTTCAAGAACTGGGGTGGCACTAGCCTTAGACGGAGGTGGAGCTTACTGAAATCAGTGCCCCACTTCAACCAAATCCCCCCACCCACACGCCACCAACCGGGTATTCAGTTGATTTGTAATTGAAGAACACGATTGGGAGTGCTTAAAATCGGAATATTAATTTGATTGATCAAATTAATTGATTGATTTTCAGCGAATGTTACATGTGGCGTAGCCAGAGGGGGGCCCACGGGGGCCATGGCCCCCCCCATTAGAATTCCCCCAATTTTTTTCAATTTTTCACTTAATGACAACAAACATTTGGACCTTATGCGGCTCTCTCTTCCCTCATTCGCTGGTCAGATTGCTCGAATTTTTCTCCTCTGACAGACCCCATTTTTGGGTCAAATCCAAACATGTGCAAAAATTGCGCGCTTCGCGCGCAGTACGATACTGTATATATGGCATGTTGTACCATTTGGAGTGGCGGAAGTTCGTAGAGCATAGAAGACATTTGCATACAAGGGGGGGGGGGGTGCGTTGTACCCTCCAACGCATTTGTGAGAGGATTGTTGTTCCCGCTGTCTCATTCCAGAGATTGCTTGAAGAGTTACTTTTTGTCAATAACCAACAACCATAGGCTGGGTTGGTGCAAGGGGGCGGGGGGGGGTGGGACTAGCTAGCCCTCCATGCATCCAGGGCAAAAACAGGGCAAAATGATGATGTGAAAAACCCATTTGATCCCCCCGTACGCCTATAGGGGATATATAGATGATATCCAAGCAAGGCGCAAAAAAAAAATTCCGTGAATTGCTCGTAGTAGCCGTGGTTTTAGATTCGGGGAAGTAGTCTTAGGTTTTTTTTAGATTATGGCAATTGTTGATGCGGGTGGCTATTAGCGATAGCATCTGGGGTACATTCATGGCAAGCTGAGACATGGCCATAAGGGGAGAGCGAGACACCCCCTCAAATTATACCAAGACGGGATTCATCGTCCAAAATGAGGGAGCCGAAAGGATAAAAAAAATTGAGAACCGAATATACAGGCAAAAAATGATAAAAAATTCAGACGAAAGCGAAATTCAGGAGGAATTTTCATTCCAAACCACAATTTTTTTCGCGCGCTTCGCGCGCAGTAACAGTACTCTTTGCATCATCCGGCTTTCAAGATTTGGGATTTTTTTATGCCCCCCACAAAAAATGGAGAGTCCTGACGCATGTGATCTGAAGCCTCGTGGAAATTAGAAAAATTCCCACTGATCAAGAACAAGAGTTTTGTTATAGGAAAAAAAGGACTTCAAATGATGGCCAAATGTTGAACCAGATTCATCTGAGGGTTCCTAAAAATGCAAAACAATTTCCAAAGGGGGGGGACACCCCATCCCCGTAGGACCCCTCCCTCATGCCACCCCCACAATCAGAATCATGGCTTACGCCAGTGGAATGTAAAATAAGAGGACGTGAAGAGGGAAAATTGTCTGGCGGCATAAGGTAAGGCTTCTTTTGGACATTGGCAATCATTTAACTTTTGTCAAATATGTTTTCATCCTGGAGTAAACCAAACTTTTGAATAATAAATATAATATTCAACAGTGTTTTATGGTGATCTGCTTCTTACCAGCATAAGCAGAAAGAACTCCTACATTTTAGGGAACGTAGAGATATATATAAAGTACGGTAGTTATTATTTGCATGTAGTCCCATGACTAAAGGAGCGCGAGACGTGTCTTGAAATCAACTTGACACACAATCGGAGGTGTTGAGGTTGGTGATTTATCATTTTTGCTACTTGCGGCTTGGAATGTATATTTCAGGATTTAGGTGAGTCTTGAAAGTCTTCCTCTATATATAAAAGTTGATATAGGATGGTATTGTCTCATAAGTCGGTCGTATTATGAGTCGGTAACTGCGTATATGAGGTTGGTAAATGCACAAAAGTCACGTGACAGGTAGGTGACACCGACTGTGGTCGGCCAGTTAAGTAAAGAAAATGACAAGGAATCACATAGGATAGTTGCGTTCTTGTTGTTTTTTCTCCTCCCTTTTCTTTTTCCCTCTTTTCCCCCGTGTCCTCCTTTTTTTCTTGTACTCTTTGTCTTTACTCCTGGATCGGCGTTCACAGTCGGGGTAAAAACGTGACTCTATCACTACCCTAATTCCTAATAGCAGAAAGATCGGAATGAGCATAATTTAGTCTTAATACATTACCAACAAGTTCCATAAATCAATTCACAGGGTCTTGTAAAACATGTGTAATAACAGGAGACTCTGCTCTGTCCTCTAGCTTACCCTTATAGTAGTATGTAAGTGGCAATTTATTTTATTGATTTATGATTTTATTTTTCATGATCATCACATGCAAATTTTATCTGAACTTCTCCTCACTTTTCGGTTCGGGGTCCTTTCAAGGTGATTCCCCGGGCGAGTTCTCATTAATGACCCCTACTCCGGAGTAGTAAAATCCTTTCACCATCTCCTGAAGGTTACATTGTAAGTTATAAGGGTCGTTAACTGCTTATACATATAATATAACATATGCCGGTGGAACGCTGGCCTCTCAATCGAATAACCGAAAAAAGGAGTTCACCCACCCACCCCTCCCTGGCCCCTACTGCGAATTGACTAATACGAAGAATTAATCGAGGAATTAGTCTCGTTTTTTAACTGCCTGAAATTTACCGTCAAGGCAGGTGTGACAACATCTTCGGAGAAGGTTACACACGTCTTGTCTCCAGTGAGCGAAAATTCTAAGTGCATGGACGGTTCGAGGCTGGCTAATGCCTACATGGATGTTATTATTCCCGTATTAACAGAATAACTTCTTGGAGATTTTGTCATGACAAACTAGTTGACCTCATTCATTGAATCTCCCGTTCATATCAGTGGAGAGAGGGAAAAATGGTTTTCAAGTAGAGAGATCACATCGATTGTATACAACAAGAAATTAAGATAGATATATAATATTTGATTAAGATAGGAACACCACTACAACTCTCGGGGGGCAACTTGAGCCCAACATTGTAACAGATATGATCGTGCGTCTGCGCGGGTTTCATATTAATTGTAACGCAGGTGTTAGTATATCAAAACACTCTGCTTTATTTTAACGTCAGATGGCTATTTAAATAGTTTTTGTTGAACAATTTCTGAACCTGCGGTGCTCCTTTGACACTTGAAACTATTTTGGAATCCATGCTATACGACAATGGTAAAGTCGCGACACTCTGTTCAAAATTTGACGTATATTTTAAAAAATGTCAACATAATCGTTTAAAATGTTGAGCTGATGTTTAGAATTTCAACAGCAAGTGTTGAGCCTTTCGACCTCGTATTCATTTTAAACAGATTTATCAGACCGATGCAAGCTGATACGTTGAATGGGGTGAAATATATCAAAATTATTTAGAAAAAAGGTCCAGTTGGAAGTTATATACGGAAATCTAAAACAAGGTCACCTGGCAGTCTGGCGTAGTATACCGATTTATTCTCCGCCACTGTTGATAATCGCAGGGGACCACGCTACAAATCCAGGAACCGTCGCTGCATTCAACAATAGGCGCCAGTTGAAGGCGAAAAGCGGAAAGTTAGAGACGTGGACTGTCAGATTGTTAGAGCCGTGGGGGTACTTTGCGACCCTATTGAATTCTTGAAGATCCATGCCTATTGTCGTTTCGTATGGCTGAATCCCCATGTAGCTCGAAACATAGATTCACGCGGAATAGGGGCCTATTAACGAAACTAGACAAGTGCAGAGGGTAAACCGCTGACGTATATATATATACCTACAGAAACAAGCCTTTGTGGACCTCGTCAGAGGAACCCAAATTGTGACCTCCAGGACTTTGAAATGCCCTACCTGTTGTTCAGGACAACTGTAGTACACATGCTCAAGTTTGTTTGAAAATACGACAAAGATAGAAAAATAGCATGATCTACAAACTTGACCCTCCTGTGACCTTGAAATTACTTCATGTTGTTCAGGACTAAACAACAGTTTCCACATTTCCACCGAGTTTGTTCCAAAGTTGAAAAAACGCGAAGAACCACAAATTTGAGCTCTGGTGACCTGGGAAATCACCGTCAGTTGTTCGGACCAACTGTAGTCCACATCGACCATGTTTTGTGTAAATCGGTTAAACTCAGTAGTTCCGTTTAAAGACCCACAAAAGAGAGGGCAGAAGACCAGGCAGGTGATGCCCACTTTCGAACTTCATCCGAGATTTCAATAGAAGAGGTAGCGGCTACACGCCACAAAACCCTTAATATCCCCGAACACAAAGTGTGTGCGGTGGCTAAATTATACTCTGTCTATGGGAAGAACATAAACCGACTGATTGGATTAGCTCAGTCGGTTATAGAGCTTAGGAATTGTGAGTGAATGGTCCGAGTTCGATCCCGGACGGTTGGCCTTTCCAGGGCGTCCTTGGGCAAGGCGCTGCTTTATCTCCGTTGCCCCGTCCTACCCAGGCGTTAGTGGGAACCTTCGAGAGGGTTAATTGTAATAACAAAGTGCGATGATTACGGCCGCCATGTGATGAAATGTCCCACGGGGGACATGTTGGGGGGGCAACCATTGGCGGTTGCTTGCCAGGAGTGTAGAGCCGAATGTGTGTGTGAAAATATGGTGAGGGGCCGGAACAAGTACCATTGCCAGGGGGGGTAATAACCTTCGCGCTCTGAGAATGTACTAGTACGGTGTAGAGCCGCTTATAAGAAACGGTACATTATTATATATGGTGGCATTCCATCAAGAAATAGCCTATTCTTACGCAGGCAACCCTACTCAAAGCCGAAAATGAACTAGGGCAAGAGCAAATTGGACAAATGAGTGTTCCCCATTTGAATAGTGCGTTTTATTCAGCCACAGACTCATCCTTCTGTTTTGAAGTACTTCATCCGTCTCTGTAGAAACTACTGGCAATTTGCAATAATAATAATATAGGGATCTTGTATCATTATAGCTGAACCTCCACATAACATTAGCGCGATTCACCCAGGCCGGTGCCGAGTTATGATGTTCCACCAAGCTAAAATCCCAACAAAATTATACAGTATCACATTCTCCATCATTGTAGGAGCAACCAATAATAACAGGTTCACCGCCAGATCAAGCTATCAGTGAATTGGTACGTTTGCACCATCCCGGTCCGAGTGGCAGGAAGAACCAAAACACAAGATTCTATTTATATATTGCTTCACACTGTAGGTCATCATGGTGTGATGTGTAGTTTCAATAAATAGTCCCTGCTTCCCATCAAAAGGTACTCTATAGCCTATTTATACACGGTGAGACTCGATATATTCAGAAAGATCAGTGTTCATGGAACGCCGCGGGTAGGGTTTCATAGGTCCGAATGCGGGATGACGGCATGGAGTGACATTGTTTTGCAAAAAACACATTTTTCTCAAAGGGAAGGAACTGCAAGATAACATGGGGGAATTATCAACACTACAGATAGTGTATATGGACAATGAAATACTTTATGAGAAGGTATCCCATAATCCGCGGCTAGGATTCCATGCAGAGCGGATGTCGGAAGCGGTAAGGACACAAAATGGCGAATCATGCGAGTGCGAACATGACGTGCCTAAATGCAAGTTGGTTTGCAGAGTCCGAACAGAGACAAGTTCCGTAACAGCAATACAAATAAAAAAAATTAAAAATGAGGTTGGAACGTGTCATGGGTCCTAGATAGTCATAGCCCTTATACATTATTATACAATTTAATTCATTATAAAAACCTTGAACGATCCCGCAAAAATTTGATTTGATGTTTAAACCGCACAACAACATCTCGCAATTAGGGAATCCGAGAGAAACCCTATCCGGGTATACA